>JAVHMZ010097440.1:0-10198 GCA_034782995.1 Amazona versicolor
CGGCGAGTAAAATCCCAAGAGCCAGCAGAAGCCAGAACGCCGTCGACCAGACCACGCTCGAGCGGTCGGTCTCGCGAGCCAGAGCCGTGCTTAGGCCGCCATCGGCCAAAGAGGTGCAGAACATGATCGTCGGCAAAGCTAGGGCGTAGAGCCCAAATTCGTGAGGTCCTAACAAATGCGCCATGAGCGGCAGCATTACGAGCTGGATCAGCATCTTGCAGAAGTTGGCGACGCTTCCCGCCGCCGCATTGGCAGCCAGGCGACGCCCAGACCCCACCATTGCCTCGGCGGTCTCCAGACCGGAGGAACCCGGCGAGGGCGCGGCAGGGAGACGAAATACGCCTCCTCGGTGCCGCATCACCGATTTCGGAGCAGCGGGCGTGCGGGCCGCCGCCCGATCGCGCTCCGGCGAAATCGTGTCGTTGCGCTCATCTCTCGAAGAGGGTTCCAAACGCCAGCTGCTCCTTTGCGCAACGGTCCGATAGTCTATGCAAGACGCATGACACGTCGGTAAAAACCGGTTCTTCGACCTGCGTTACCGGGTAGACAAGCGGCAACATTATGTCGACAGCTTGAACTACCATCGGCCCGCTCAAACTCTTGGCGATCAAACCCCAGCCGAGTAATTGACGGCGAGAACCACAAACGTTGCTCAGTCGGCCGAGACGCGTCAGTTCCATCAACCCGTCGCAGCAGACCCGGAGAGGATCGCTCGTGTGGACCGGTGAGCAAAGCCTCGAAGACGCCTTTCGGAACCTCGCCGCGTTCCGTCACAACATCCGACGGCATGTCGTCTGGCTGTGCCTTTGGACGCTCGGCTGCGTTTCTGCGGGTGCAGCATATGTGCAAGTAATCACGCCTGCATACATTGCGTCGGTGCGCGTGATCTTGCAGCCACGCTATGTCGCCTTTGATGCATCGGAGGAGGTCCGGCGGTCGCATCAAGTCGAGCTCGACGGCGCGCAGACCGAGACAGAGTTGCGGGTTATTCGGTCCGAACAGGTTCTCCGCTACGTTTATAGCCAGCTGCATCTTTCGGATGACCACGATTTGCGCAGCGCTCACATCGGGTTCTGGTCGGACCTCTTCGCGCTCTTGCATCGATTTGCGGTCAGCGACCCGAATGATGACGAGCAGGCCGATATGTTCGGCCGTTTCGTGAGCCGTGTTCGCACGCAACGGTTCGAGCTTTCCTATGTCTTCGATATCTCCTACGTCGCGTCGACCCCGCAGATGTCGGTGCGGGTAGCCAATGCAATCGCGTCGGCCTACATTCGCCGGCGCATTTTGGTTTCGGCAGGAGCGCAGGCGCGGACCCTCAACCAGAAGCAACGGATCGCGGAGATTGCGGCTCAGGTCCAGGCCACCTCCGATGCCGTCGGGCAAGGCACAATACCCCCATCTAATTCGCCGGATGCCGACGTGCGCGTGATCAGCGGCGCCGTCGAACCAAGTGCAAAGGCCTACCCAAGCCTAGGGCTTCTCCTAATCGTGGCCGGGACTTTCGGCGTGATCACCGGTGTCTTGGGTTTGAGTTTGCTGGGTCGTGGCGCGCCGCCGGCTTGAAATCAGCGATCGATTTATGTTTGAGGGGCCGTCCTCCGGCGCCCGATTGGGATCGGAGACCTTACGGCGGTCAGCTTCGGCAATGTCGCATTGACCGAAAAACCAAGCTCGACGAGACGTGCGCCGATGTCGGCAGCTTGGCGGCCCTTCACCGTATGCACTTCCATCGAAATTTGCCTCACACGGGACGCGGCGGATGCACTCATATTGTCGACTATCTCGTACTCCGAACCTTCGCAGTCTATCTTGAGAAGATCGACGTCTCCCGAGATCTCTTGCAGAATCGCGTTGATGGCGCGGGCCCGGATCGATACCGACGCAGCGTTCGTGTTGGGCCTCGAATCAACCGTGGAAACCAGCGTGCTGAAGGCCGAACGATGGTGGATGAACAACTCGACGTCACGCTCGATGCCGCCAACAGCCTCGTTGAAGGCAACTACGTTAGCAAGCTCGTTGAGTTCGACATTGCGCATCAACTGGTTGAAGATGGCCGGATTGGGCTCGAACGCGATGACGCGGCCCTCTGCTCCCACTCTTTTGGATGCAACAAGACTGAATGACCCAAAATTTGCACCGATGTCGACGACCGTTTGACCTTTCGACAAGACGATGCCGTTACTGAAATAGTCTTCCCGGATCGCGTTTTCGAGAACTGTAAACCACTCGTATCGGCCGGCGCTCAGCTCGAATTGAATGCCCTGGCATTCTGCGGTGTAGTCCTTGCCCTTCAATCGGAGCATATCGAGGATGAACGGAATCGGGGTTCTGCTTGCGCGCAAGAACGATGCAACTTGTGCGAACTTCTCAAGCGTTTGCATAGTGCTAGTATCTCTTTCTGCGGTTTCCTGGCACGTCGACGCCTTGTCGAAGCGGGATCAATCGTATGTCAGCGAAACTGTGTAGATCTGATCCTTAAAACGATGGTCAATTGCGAAGCATAGCCGGAGGCGCTGGTTTTGGCGGTTTAATCGCAATCGCGTCAGGATCCGCCGACCAAATTCTGATATAGTCGATGCTCATCTCGTAGAAACCACTCCGGGGAATGACAATTGGCCAGCCGCTTCCCATAGCCAAGTTGAACATCCAAAAGACCTTGTCCATCGTCTTCGGTCGATAGAGTGGTAAGGACGCAGTACTCAGCCCATCGAGAAAAACGGTCATTTTCAGATCGTCTAAGCAGTAATCGTAGACGTGGAAATCGGCCGTTAGATTGGGGCCGTTCGTCCATGCACCTACGTTGTTGGTATTCGTGTCCTTGTTAGACCAGTCGATCAATCCGGAACGAAACCTGTAAGGATTGTAACCATATTCCTCAAGTCCGTCGATTTCGAGCTGGCCGAGTGGGTCGCCGCTCGGCTGCATCGAAACGAGATTGAGCGCCCAATTTGCCGGCCAAACGCCCTTCCCATCCGGCAATTTTTGGCGAATCTCAACGCATCCTCGACGGAAAGCCGCGCTTGGAGGTCGGCCATCCGTGAAAGCAGTGGAGATCATTCCCGAGAACCACTTCTGCTTCCAAGGAACTGGATCGACGAACGCCTTATCGTAGTTCGCGCGGATGCTCAGGATGCCGTTGGCAACCCGATAGACTCTGCTCACCAGGGCAGCGTCCTTTGCCGTCACGAAATAACTGTCCGACCCCCATTGCAAGCCGTTCGGTTCGGTGCCGATATGCCATTTGTTCAGGTCCAGCGCCGTCCCTTCGAATTCGTCGTCTAGAATAAGCTTCATGCCGCTGACGTCGGGGCCGGCCGCGAGAGCGGGGGCGGAAGCGAAGACGAGCAGGGCCGCGAATGCGAACTCAAGGGTCTTGATCTGGCCTATCGCAAAAAAGCGGACGAGGACGGAAGTGGGGCATTCACTCACGCGCCCACCCCCGTCGTGGCCCGCCGGTTTATAGCAAGCTCGCGCAGATCCGACGGTATCCAGTGCGGCTCCTCGATGAAGCCGAGCAAAGAAGCAAGAGGTCTTAGACGTAGCCTCACGGCGATATTGCGGATAGAGAACGCGTCAATGCTGTCGTACTTGGAATTTTGCTTCATCTGCCGCTTGGCTGTCTTTACATGAAATAGTGCATTATCCACCCCGACTGCAAAACGAAAGCATCTCTCGACCCCAGAAAGCTTCTCATGGACTGAATGCTTCCAGAAGATCGCAGGTTTGTTACGGCAAAGGCGAAGCTGGTAGTCAGGATCCACGCCGTCAAAGTTCAAATTTGACAATGACAAACTGCGATAGGGGGGCGGCTTCTCGGCTTGGACAATGACATTCAGTCGCGGAAACGAGCATGCATCCACCTTCGCCTCGTCCATGAGCGCGCAAAGCGGGAACAGGCTAGCCAGCAGAAGGTCGGATGGCATCTCATCGGGATCCAGGAAAAGGATATAGTCGCCCCGGCACGCCTGCTTGGCGAAGTTGCGCTGGGATGCAAAATCATTGTCGAGTTTGCGTTGCTGAAACGCGATGCCGCGCTGCTCAAACAGATCAAGCATCGGGCGGTCCGAATAGTCGTCCACCACGACGATTTCGACATCATCCCGGCGGCTCAGCGGCCCAAGCGCATCGAGCAGGCAGGTCAATTCAGACAACTCGTTATGCGTCAGTAACGCAATACTAAGCCGAATGGACATGCGCTTCGTCCTTGTGAAGATGCAAGTTCTGCGGTCAGATGAGAGAATCTGTTGAACCGCAAGGGAGATAGAACTACAGCTGTTCTGCAAGCTCAGGTCTGATGCGCCCGCGCATAAGGTCTTTGACGGCTACAATATTGCCCCTCAGACGGCCGCGGCGATCAATATATGGCTCCGGCCGGACAGAGCCGAGCAAGTTGCTCACGACATTTCTTGACAGATGGTCGACAAGGCTGCGGGTCGTCATGGTGCCCTTGCCCCGCATGTAGATCGGGTTGGCGATCTGCGAGTAGCCGAGGCGACGACCCGAAACGCGTCCAGCTTTCACGCCGAGATGCACGCCCGCGGCCTCGCCGAGCTTCAGCATTCTGCCCCCGCGTTTGGCCAGCGCGCCGGCAAAGTCGCGATCCTCGAGCCAGCCGTAGAGAACCAGACACTCGTCGAAGGCCATGCCGTGGATCGCGGTGGCGCGGAAAGCCATGTTGCAGCCATAGGGGCTGTAATTCTCCAGGACAGCAGAGGCACCGGCTCCGCTCCATGTGCTGAGATAGAGTCTTGCGGACTCGAAGGTCAGCCCTGGACCTTTGATGCCGTCCGCCAGGACTTGGCCGGTAACCGCAGCTACATCAGGCTGATCGCGGAATGTCTGCTCGACCACTTCCAACCACCTTGGGTGTGGCAGAAAATCGTCGTCGAAAAAGACAATGAGATCAACCTGCTCCGAAAAGTAGCGAAGCGCAGCATTGCGTTGGCGCGCCAGGCCAGGCGGACCCAAGAGCAGTTCCACGGACGGCCAGTCGGCGGAGCCACCCGCGTCCTCGAGTGACGTGCACGATAGAACAATGGCATCGGGCTGGCGCGTTTGTTCTGTCAGTAATTCGACAGCCTGGCGTAAAGTATCGCCGCGACCCTTGCTTGCAAAGGCGACGCCGATCTTCAAACGATTGGAGGAGGAGTCGACGCTTCCATCCTTGGCAGCGCTTTCGAGACGCCGAAGGATCGGCATCCTACCGCCCTGCATCGTAGCAAAGCGGTCTCGGCCGGGTCGCAGGCTCGTCACCGACCCGTGATCCTGCGCCTCGGTCGCGCGGGGCGAACGATCCGTGTTCATAGATCCCCCATCTCGATAAGGTCCAGGTAGCCTTGAGCGGTCTCCGCCCAACTAAACCGGCGGGCCTGTTCGTAGCCGCGCTCGCTAAGTTCCGCGCGGCATGCGGACGACGTCGCAAGTGTCCTGATGTGCTTCAGCCAGGCGGCATGGTCGTTCGGATCGGCTAACAGGGCCGCGCATCCGCAGACCTCCGGGAGGCTGGTTCGGTTGCTCGACACGACAGGGCAGCCGTGTGCCATGGCCTCGATGATCGGCAGTCCGAAACCTTCGGCGAGCGACGGGAAAGCGAGGCAGATCGCATTCTGCAACAGCAGCGCCAGATCGTCGTCGGACACTCGCCCCAACCATCGCACATTGGGGGCAGTCTCAGGTGACGTGCGCGCAAAAACCGAGGCATCTCCGCCCGCTACCACAATATCTAGTCCCAGATCGTCGAGCGGATCTGCGAGGCCCAAGATCCGGCCGATATTCTTGTGCTTTGCTTGACTGCCCAGGAGCAGGACATAGGCTCGGCGAGGTGGAACGCGAACGAACAGTGCGGATCGGGAAGCATCCCACCGCAAGGCATGCTCGTGGCCGTTCGGCAGGACCGAGATTGCGGCAGCCGGGACACCGAAGGCTCGGACGAGCCGATCGGCAGCATTCTTGGAGACCGTCGTCAGCCCATCGGCACGTCGGGCGATCCAAGGCTGCAACAAACGGTAGAACAGGCGGAACGACGGGCTATAGCTGTCCGGCACATCGAAGACATTGGCATCGTGTACGCACACGATCTGGCCGTGACGCAGGGCAGGAGCCGTGTTGCAGAGATTGAGCAGCGGCCCCGAGGCTCGTCTCGGCAGAACGGTCTGCTCCCAAAAATGGCCTCCACCTGGCCCGAACCGTTCACACGCAATCGATCGGTAGAGCGGGATCGTCTCGAGGGCGACGGGTGCAATGAGCCTCGCGACGTCACTTCTCGTGAGCAATGAGTCCAATGCTCGAATTGTCTCGCTGGCGTATCGCTGCACTCCGGTCAGCGGCTGGGTCAAGAACCGTCCGTTGATGCTGAACCGAAGGTTAGACGCGAACTCCAAGCTGCCGCCGCCCGACAGCAGTTTCCTTACCTCTCCGTCAGCTTTGCTTTGGAGTGGAGTCGTGGTCGTCGCCATCAGAAGAAGCTCCGGATTGCGGAGGGCCACAGGGCGGAACCCGCCCACCGTGACCTTCTGTCCGGCCAGTACGTGACCGCCTCACGCCCGGTCCCGCGCTTCATCGCGGCATTCCGCACGATCCTGATCACCGCAGGATCCGACAGGACCTTCGACAGCCGCTCGTCCCGACATTCCGCCATGCCGCTCTCAGCTGTCTGGAGAACGTCGAGAAAGTATTCGGCAAGACATGCGGGCATCAGAGCCCGACGGCCACGCTGCAGGTGACCGAGCCAGCCCGCAGCCATATAAAGCTCAGGGCATACGGCCGCCACGGGCCACAGATATGCCGGGTGGATGCCGCTCAGAAACGCGAGCCGAACCCCATCGGTCTCGTTGAAAAGGCCCCGACAGTTCTCGCGCTCTCGGCTCAGCAATTTGTCCAGAAACTGAAGCGCCTGATCGTCATCGAACGATGGCGTGTCCGTCCCTCTGGCCTGTGTCGCTCGATCGGCTCCCACCGGTATCGCGAACCAATCAGCGTCCAGCCTGGGCCCGAGTCGGGCCACGTCGTGCGCAGGGACCGACGTCACCACGACTGCCGAACCTCGCACATCAGCGCGCCATGCCCGCACCGCTACGCAGTGGGTCAGGTGAAGCAAGAGAGCCTCAGGAAGGCGCCCGTTGGGTTTCGCCAGGCTCGGGAAGAAGGCTATATACTCGTCAGTTGAACAGTCATCCCAATCGTCGATCCGAAGAACGCTCGCGAGGCCATCATCCGCGCAACCGTCTCCCCAAAGCCTTGCGCTCACGCTGACTTGCTCATCACCGAACCGAACACGCCGATGAGCAGTTGGACGGCCAGCCTGACGACCGACAACCTGCGTCATCAGTAAGATCCACGAGCCGTGATCACCGCGGGCACCGTTCTCGCGAGGATCAAGAGGTCCGACCAAAAGCTAAGATGCTTGACGTAATGCACGTCGAGCTGCACGCGATGGTCGTAAGGGACGTCGTTGCGGCGGCCGACCTGCCAGGCTCCGGTCACGCCAGGTCGGACCTTGTAATAAGTCTCGATATGGTCGCCGTAGAGGCTGACTTCGTCCTCCACGATCGGTCTCGGCCCGACCATACTCATTTCACCCCGAACAACGTTGAGCAGCTGGGGGAGTTCGTCGACGCTCGACTTGCGCAGCATATGGCCCAATGGCGTGACGCGAGGGTCGACCTTGAGCTTGCGCGTCGACTCCCACTCGGCGCGCGCATCCGCAGAAGCGGCGAGATGTCGGCGTAGAACTTCGTCGCAATCCGTAACCATCGTCCGCAGCTTAAGACAAGGAAACGGCTTGCCGTTGCGACCGACCCTGCGATGCGCTATGAAGAGTGGCGATCCCTGCATAAACAGCATTAGAACCATAACGGTGATCAGCAACGGCGCAACAATCAGCAAGAACGAAGATGCTGCTAGTAGATCAAAGTATCTCTTAGCAAGTCCGTGGTCAGAGAGTTCAATGGCCTCATTTAAATCTCTGTTCGACTGCAAGAAACCTAATTGCCTTCCAGGTAAGGGCTGTGCCGGCGTTGGCTCAAGCGAGCAGGTTCTTCGCTTCATGGCGGCGGTCAAACAGACACGAAGGCGTTCGCCCTCATTCCGGCCGATGGCAACGATTCCGAACGGCATGGCTGCGATCCAACGATTGACCCGGGGTGGCAAGATTTGAGTACAACCCTTGCGATGCGGAACGGAGATCTGAGTCAACTTCTCAATCCGGCTAATCCGTTTTTCGGAAAAGCAATCGTGGTTAACGATCCCTCTACCGGGTCGCCTTTTCCCGGGAACATTATTCCCGCAAACCGAATCAGCCACAACGGCCAAGCGCTTCTCAATTCTTACCCGCTTCCCACTCCGGGTTTTCTGCAGGGAACGGCGAACTACATCGTGACTTTTCCGCACTTTTCGGATACTCGCAAAGACACCGTCAAAGTGGACTATTTGCTCTCCGGAACACAGCGTCTAAGCTTTCGGGGCACGCATATTCCCTGGACATTTGACGGCCCGTTCGAAGGAACATTGGGGCTCTTTCAGTCTTTGTGGTCGCGGCCGAACCGAACCGCGGCGCTTGCGCTGACCAGTACGGTGTCGCCAACGCTGATCAATGAGCTCACTCTTTCAGCCAGCTCGGATGGATTGGGGTCGATCGCCGCCAATCCCGCCTGCGGCGCTCCGTGCAATCGAAACACCTACGGCATCAATTATCCGTATATCTACCCCGGAGTGAAGATTTTCGACGGCAAATTGCCATCGCTCGCTGTAACGGGTTTTACGACCATCGATAACGGCCCTTACCCTGGCTCTTGGTCCGGCGCCGTTTACACCATCGCAAACAACACAACCAAGATTTTGGGAAGCCACAGGGTTACTTTCGGAGTGGTTATCGAACGGGCGCAACAAAACGACCATATCCAGTCCACCACGGCGTCGGCTCCGGCAACCGTGAATGAGAACGGATCGTTTCGCTTCCTGGATGGAACAGTAACCGGATTCGGTATCGGCAACGCGCTGCTTGGCCAATTCACCGACTATTAGGAACTAGGTGGCAAGCCGATTACGCCGTGGACTTCCACCTCTTTCGACTGGTTCGTTCAAGATAGCTGGAAAGTGAATCGAAAGCTGACGTTCGAGTATGGCGTGCGACACTCCATCTTTCCGCCCTATCGAAGCCCGTGGGGCACTCTAGCGGAGTTTCTGCCCGCTTTTTACGACCGTTCAAAGGCTCCGGTTGTGGATCGCAGCGGCGGCTTTCTCACGAGTGGCAGTCCTTATGATGGAATCGTCCTGCCGGGTTGCAAGGTCCCCTCTGAAGAGGGCAATCGCTTCCCTATCCTGCACACCGGGCAGTTTGATTCTCTTTATCACTGCCTGCCTGAGGGACTGGCGGAAACACACTATTTGGTCTTTCAACCCCGTTTGGGGATCGCATATGCTGTTACGCCGAAGACCGCTTTACGCGCGGGTCTCGGAATGTTTGCCAACCGGATCGGGATCAATCGCGATACGGCTTTGGGTGGCAACGCTCCATTCCAACCGCAAACTACTGTAATCAACGGAAGTGCCGATGCTCCAGGCGGCGCAACCACTCGGACTTTTCCGTTCACGCTTACCAGTCAGGATCCGGTGTTTAAAGTTCCCGTAGCGTGGAATTGGAACGGCACATTCCAACGCGATATTGGTTGGGGTACCACGGTCGAAGTAGGTTATGTAGGAAGGCGGGGCATTCACAATCAGCGCAAGCGAAACATCAACCAATTGTTGCCGGGAACGATCCAGGCAAACCCCGGCGCGAATGTGAATGCGCTTCGTCCATACTTGGGACTTGGCATTGTAGGACTGGCTGAAAATTCCGGGCTGTCCACCTACAACGGTTTGCAGGTGAGCATTGAGCGCCGGTTCGCTACGAACCTCCACTTCGGCATCGCGTATACGCTTTCGCGTTCCAGCGACAACGGCTCATCCCTCACAGACGTTCTTCCAAACAACTATGACGATAAGAGCTACTGGGGCCGTTCCGACTTCGATCGAACCCACGTCTTCATCTTGAACACGATTTACGATGTGCCGTGGTTCAAAGGCAATGCGAATTGGACGACTCGCATTCTCGGCAATTGGCAGTTCTCGGGTGTCTTTCAAGCGCAGTCCGGAACGCCATTCTCAATTCGTAACAACGTGGATTACGCAGGTGTCGGAGCAGGCAGTGGCAATC
>JAVHMZ010097547.1:0-10195 GCA_034782995.1 Amazona versicolor
GTGCGTTCCAGGGAGCGCTGTAAAAATTTCCTCTTGCAGGAGTCTTAGCCTGTGACATAGAATGTCTATGTCATGTCGGGAAGCGTCCGCTCCTCAATACCCCAAGGCACGCTCGACATGCTAATCCTACAGACGCTGGCTGCTGGAGGTGAGATGCATGGATTCGCCATCGCCGAAGCGATCTTCGACGGGTCTGAGAATGTTTTTCAAGTGGAGGAAGGGTCGCTCCATTGGGCATTGAAATTAAAGAATATTTGCGAGTCAATCGCGCGATCACCCGAATGATTCAGCCCGCATAGAGTTGCACATGTTCGGCGAGTTCCTCAAGCGGATCCGGTATTGGCGAGCCAACGCAAAAGAGAGCTCCGATTTAGAGGAGGAGATGCGCCTCCATATTGCGCTCCGCGCTGAGAAGCTGCGCACAAGCGGCATGGAGTACGCGCAAGCCGAAGCAACGGCCCGGCGCAGATTCGGCAACCAACTTCAACTGTGCGAAAGGAGCCGCGGAATGTGGATCAGCAGCTGGGCGGATAATTTGATGCGGGATGTTCGCGTTGGATGGCGAGGACTGCGCCGCAGCCCCGGATTCACTGTAGTAGCCGTATTGACGCTTGCGTTCGGCATCGGAGCCAATTCCGCCATATTCCAATTGTTTGATGCGATCCGCCTGCGCTTGCTGCCGGTGACAGATCCGCAACAGTTGGCTTTGATTCAACTGGCGAACCGCAAGGGATGGCGAGGGAATCAAGCGGGCGCCTGGCCAACACTTACGAATACACAGTGGGAGTACTTTCGCGATCACCAGGATATTTTCTCCGGTGCGCTCGCCTGGTCATCCAATGGGTTTGGCCTGGGTGCCCACCCAAGGCCGGTGCACGGACTTTTTGTGAGTGGTGATTTTTTTCGCGTGCTCGGGGTCGCTCCGGCATTAGGCCGCACTTTCACTGCAAAGGAAGATCACAGGGGATGCGGAGTTCCCGGGGCCGTTCTGAGTCACGCCTTCTGGGAAAGCGAGTTCGCGAGTGACCCTGCGATCCTCGGCCGCAGGATCATTCTGAATCAGCAGCCAGTTGAAGTGGTAGGAGTGACCGGCTCCAGGTTTTCAGGGCTGGAGGTTGGGACTGGATTCGATGTTGCAGTACCGATCTGCTCGCAGGCGGCGCTTTGGAATGCGGGGAACTGGCTGGACGAAGGAGCGGTTTGGTGGCTAACGGTGATGGGCCGTAACGCGTCAGGTTGCGACTTGACATCGATGGATGCTCGCTTGCGCATTTTGTCTTCGGCATTGTTTCGAGCAACGCTCTCCCCGAAATATCCACGCAAGGACGCCCCTGACTATCTGAAGATGTCATTGCTTGCCAAGCCTGGGGGCGCGGGTGTATCGGCCCTAAGGGAACCCTATGAAGACCCGTTATCCCTTTTGCTGGCAGCCACTGGCTTGGTGCTGCTGCTTGCGTGCGCCAATCTCGGGAATATGATTCTTGCTCGAGCTTCAAGCCGGGTACACGAATTTGCGCTTCGGCTCTCGATTGGGGCTTCGCGTCGTCAACTCCTCCGGCAATTGATGGTTGAGAACGCCTTGTTAGCTCTGGTGTCTGCCTGCGTCGGATTGATCATTGCAAACTTACTCAGCCATTCGCTGCTTGCATTCCTCGAAACGCAAGACGATGCGCTACACCTAGACCTGCGGCCGGATGGAAAGTTGATCGGCTTTTGTATTTTCGTAACTGGAGCCTGTTGTGCAGCATTTGGATTATTACCTGCATGGCGTGCCACGGGTGGAGATGCTGCAGATGCCTTAAAAGCCAACAGCCGCCTGACGGCGACGCGCTCGGGTTCGGCGCTGCGTCAGGTTCTGGTAGTGGCACAAGTCACTCTCTCGCTGGTTCTTGTATTCGGCGCGCTCCTCTTTACACGCACACTGACAAATGTCTTGGCGGTTGATGCTGGCTTCCGGTATGCCGGAATCCTTCTCGCAGATATTGACTGTTCACGATTAAACATGCCAGCGGCGGCGAGCATAGATCTCAGGCGTGAGTTACTGGAAAAAATCCGGAGAACGCCAGGCCTTTCCTCTGCGGCGGAGAGCGATGTAATTCCTTTGAGCGGGGACGGAGGTGAAAGCAGAATATGGTTGGATAGTTCGCGGTACAAACAGACAACCGATGCTAAGACCCATTTCATAAGTGACGAATACATGGCAACGATGGGCATCCGGCTTTTGGCTGGCCGCGAGTTTGACGGAAGGGATACCGTTGCGTCCCCTCGCGCAGCCATCATCAACCAAGCGCTGGCCAAGCAATTGAAAATCAGCGGCAACCCCATCGGCCAGCACTTCCGTAAAGAGGCAAATCCTTGGGAGCCTGAAACAACGTTTGAGGTGGTGGGGCTTGTAAGCGACACCAAGTACTACAACCTGAAGGAAGAGTTTAGCCCAATAGCGTATTATGCAATCGGCCAAGACAGGGATCGGAGCCCGAATCTGCATGTCTTGATTCGTTCGCGAACATCGGGGACGAAATTGGCCGCAACACTTCAGAAGACTTTTAAAGAGAAGTACCCCGCGATAGGATTTAACACTCGCAGTTTAGAGACAACAATCCGCGATCGGCTGTTGCGTGAGCGCCTGCTGGCAACGGTTTCCGGCTTCTTTGGTCTGCTTGCGTTACTGATCGCGGCAGTGGGACTCTATGGAGTCATTTCGTACATGGTGGTTCGCCGCACCAACGAAATTGGAATACGATTAGCGCTAGGGGCCCGTCAAAGCCATATCATTCGAGCGATTATCTCGAGGGCCGCCCTGTTGGTGGCAATCGGAATCGGAGCCGGAATGATTGTTGGCGTGACGGCCGCGGAGGGTGTGCGTTCTATGTTTTATGGAGTGCAGCCTTTTGATTTTTCGATTCTCGGTCTGGCTGTGGCCGCCCTCATTGCTGCGGCGATTGCAGCCAGCCTGGTTCCTTCGCTTCGAGCCGTTCGACTGGATCCAAGTAGCGCTCTGCGCAGCGATTAAAGCCTAATGACTCAAGGTGGAGAAGCGAGTTGTTGGCAGACAGGTATGCGAATGATCTCCGGATAATTCCCTGAGCAACGAGCAGTGGCGAGCCCAAGGGTCATCCGGCGGAATAGGACGTGATACCTTGCCGCATTGCGATTCCATTTTCGAGAGGGTAGTCGTGCCTAGTGGGTAGCGGTCCGGCGTTGATGGAGGGCAACCTGAATCGCGGTGAAGCGCGGGTCGAGTTTGAGCGTTGCAAACTCGGGACTTGTCTGCGAGTCCGCGAGGTCTTCCGGCGGCAGCGAATGAGTGGCAGCGAATTGCAACTGCGCGAAGGACTCCTTTTTCTTGCCGTGTGCCGCTAAGACAGCCGCTAACTGGTAAGCAGCCGTGGCAGTCTGGCGTGGTCGGGGCCAAGCGAACGCAATAAGCCGGCAGAAGCTTCGCGAAAGATCTTCTCGGCCTCGGATTAGCGTTTTTCGCCCCTCAGGATCTCACCCAGCACGAGCGAGGAATCGAGCGTCTCATAGTGGAGCGGGCCCAGGGTGCGCATTTCGGTGTCGAGAACGGGGCGAATGAGCGCTTCCGCTTCAGCAAATTTACTTTCGTCGAGCAGCATTTCGGCGAGCGACCCGACGTTGTTGAGTGTCCAGCGGTCGTTCGGCCCCAGAGCGGCGAGCCGGATGGCGAGGGTTTCGCGGTAAAGCTCCTCAGCCTTCCGGTAGTGTTTCTCGCTGCGATAGACAATCGCGAGGTTCGCCCTGGTCGTGACGGTATCGGGATGCCGGGGGCCCAGGATGCGGCGCTTCGCTTCGATGACACGGGTCTAGATTTTTTCGGCCTCTGCCAGTTGCTGCTGGAACTGCAGAGAAGCAGCGATATCGTTCAGATCGCTGAGTACCGCGAGACTGTCGTCAGAGCCATAGGTGTGCCGTAACGTTAACACGGTTAAGGAATAAAGACTAGTTTGTTCTGTTAGCCGTTTGCATGATTCGGCCGTCACCGGCGCTACCGTTTGTGTCCCGCGGATTGCTTTGCAATTTTCCTTACGGTGCAGGTGATGTAACGGACCTTAGTTCTAAGTACTAGATCAAGTACTTAAAACCGCTCGTCCGATGCCATTAGGGATCAACGTCAAGCTGCATTCTACGTAGCTTCTTCACGAGATCGTCGTGAACAGTTTTGCAACCCGATTCCCCCCTGAGTCAGTGTAGGCGCGTTGCAGCGAAGGGTCAGCCTCCGCCAGTAACGACTAAGACCCGTATCCCGAAGAAGGAGCTTTGAATTATGGACAAGAAAACGATTGGCCGTTTCGTTACCGTATGCCTGCTGGGCGCGGGTGCGATGGTTGCGCAAGAGGCAAAGGAGAAGCCGCCGCTCTATACGTATGTTGCCAGTTTTGCCTTTCCGCGAGCGCACTGGGGAGAGGTGGAAAAGCAGAACCAGATGGATGACAAGGTCTATCAGGCGGCCCTGGCGAGCGGCACCCTGGTTGGCTACGGTGAGGATGAGTCGTTAGTTCACACTGCGAAAAGCTACACGCACGACAGCTTCTTCGCAGCGAAGTCTCTGGCAGCGTTGCTGAATGTGCTGGATCAGTTCTCTAAATCCCATGCCACCGATACACCTGTCCTGGCAAGCGCTACGAGCCACGAGGACAAGATCCTGGTGAGTCGCCATTACAATTGGCGGCCGGGCTCCTGGAAAGACATTTACACCTTCGGGCAGAGTTATAAGCTGAAGGCCGATGCGCCTGACGACGCAATAGAGATGGTGAGCAAGACCATGATCGTGCCGCTGATGGAAAAGCTGCTGGCCGACGGGACCATTGTGGAATACGACATCGACACGGAATCGGTGCACAAGGACTCACCGGATATGTTTTACGTCTACTATATGGCACCGAACGCGGAGAGCATAGACAAGGCTCGCCTGGCGCAACGCGAGGCGATACGGTCGAACGTGCTATTCAGTCAAGCCTTCGGCTCGATGACGGATTTGTCAGTTCATCGCGACGATCTCGCCAAAACGAGCGCGACTTACAAGTAAGCCCAGGTTGCAAGACTCGAGAGGATTGTCAGCGTTCTGGAAATAGGGAAGCGGTGTCGCTCCGCCTTCGGATTTGCGACACCGCTTCGCTGAGACGAGTGACCCTCGTTCGACTTTGCTGGAGCTGTTAGTTGTTAGAGAGGTTGGAAACCTCGACCTTAATGGTGCGGGGTTTGGCAACTTCCTTCTTGGGCAAAGTGACGGTCAAGACGCCGTTCTGGTAGTCAGCCTTGACGCGCTCGCCTTCCACCGTATCGGGCAAGCTGAAGGCGCGGGTAAAAGCGCCATAGCTGCGTTCGATCCGGTGATAGCCCTTGTTGTTCTTGTTTTCTTCATAGCGGCGCTCGCCTTTGAGGGTAAGCGTTCCATTCTCCAACTGGATGCCGACATTCTTGGGGTCGACATCGGGGATGTCAGCCTTCAGAACCAGCTCGTTTTCCGTCTCGAAGATGTCGACGGACGGAGACCAGGGCCGAGAGGCCGGCTCACTGAAAAGCCGGGAGAGGGAATCGTGGAAGACGCGTAATCCGGTGGGGAACTCGTCCAGTTCGTGGTTGAAAGTGGGGTACTTGATGATTGGCATGGGGATAACCTTTGGGTTGAAATTCATGGCCCGAGGCGGGCACAACCTCATAATATTATGTGAGTCAATCTATGTCAAGTAATATAGAGCCACACTGATAAAATTATCTTCTCTTGTTTGATAGTCGAAACTACGTACCTCCTTTGCTTGTAGCGGTACCTGCTCCCCGGTCATCCTTCTTTGTATATGCCTGCATTGAAAGAGGGAGACTTCGCTCCCCCCATCTCGCTCCCAACCGATCAGGGAGAGCCGTTTGAGCTTTCGTCGCTACGGGGCAAGAACGTGGTGTTGTATTTCTATCCGAAAGCCGACACCCCGGGTTGCACCAAGGAGGCGTGTGCCTTTCGGGACAACTCGCAGAAGTTTTCGGCAGCCAACACCGTCATTGTTGGAGTGAGTCCGGATGCGTCCAAAGCCCAGGCCAAGTTCAAGGACAAGTTCGATCTGCCGTTTACCTTGCTCGCGGACGCCGAGCACGAAGCGGCGGAGGCGTATGGCGTTTGGCAGGAAAAGAGCATGTACGGCAAGAAGTACATGGGCGTGGACCGAACGACTTTTGTGCTGGATGCCCAGGGTGCGATTAAGAAGATCTTTCCGAAGGTGAAAGTGGACGGGCATGCCGAGGAAGTGTTAGCTGCCATCTCCTGACCCGCGGCGATTCCCGGACCGGCCGTTTCTGGGCGTGGGCGCCGTGGTGATCGAAGGCGACCGGATCCTGCTGGTGCAGCGGGGCAAATCACCGTTTGCCGGGATGTGGGCTCTCCCCGGCGGCATCGTGGAGGCGGGAGAGACGCTGGAGGTGGCGCTGGAGCGCGAAGTGCGAGAGGAAACGGGGCTGGAAGTGCGCACCGGTCGAATCGCAACGGTGTTTGAGCGAATCATCCCGGGCAGAGAGTGTCCCGAATGCGAGTATCATTATGTGCTGGTCGATTTCTACTGCGATGTGCGAGGGGGAACTCTTTCAGCGGGCGACGACTCGGCGGATGCGCAATGGGTTCGTTTCGCAGATCTTGATCAGCTTTCGTTGACGGAAGGCACGCTCGCCGTGATTGCACAGTGTGCGGTAGCGGCCGGCAAGACCATCGAGCAAGTGACGCGTCCCTGAGATGCCGTTCCGCAGTTCCCTTCTTCTGCAATTTGACGAGTTACGCGCCGTGGTGGCGCGACTGGCAGGAAGTGCGGGTGGGCGCGAGGTCCTGGAACAGGTAGAGCCGTCCAGTGATAGAAACCAGGTTGAATCGGCTCTGGTGGAGCTAAGTGAAGGGCTGCGCTGGAATCAGGATGCGGTGGAAAAAATGCGTTTCGATCGCGTGCCTGAGTTGGGCCGGGCGATCGGCGTACTCCGCGTGGAGGGAGTCCGGCTGGAAGGCGAGGAGATCCTGCGTCTTTTTTCAGCGCTCGAACTGGCGGGCGAGTATCGGGGACTACTGATCTCGGTACGGACACAATTCCCCCGGTTGGCGTTGCGGGGACAGTCCCTGGCTGATTTGCGGCTACTGACGCGGCGGTGGCGGCCGGCCTTTCTTCCGGAAGGGACGCTGGCCGACGGCGCGAGTGTAGCGCTGAATCGGATACGGCGTGATCTGGAAAAGCAGAAACGAGCCATTCAGGAATCGCTCGAGCGTTTTATGCGAGCGCATCGGGACGATGGCACGTTGCAGGAGGATTTCGTCACGATTCGGGAAGACCGATACGTGGTCCCGGTGGTGGCCGGGCAGAAGGGCCGCGTGGATGGCGTGGTGCACGGTGCCAGCGGTTCGGGTCGAACGCTATTTTTGGAGCCGCTCGAGACAATCGGCTTGAACAACCAGCTGGTTCGGCTGCGGGACGACGAGGCGCGGGAGGAAGATCGTATCCTGCATGAGATCACCACGTCGCTGCGGGAACACGAGGCGGAGATTGCCTCGACGGCAGAGGCGCTGGCGCAATTAGATGCGATATTTGCGAAAGCGGAGTTCGCCGGCCGATTCAACGCCATTGTGCCGCGCTTTCATCCGGAAGGGAATGAGCGGCGACTGGTGCTGGAGCGGGCGCGGCATCCGCTGCTAGAAGCTGTACTACGTAAGGAGGGCCGGCCGATTGTACCGATCTCGTTTGCGCTGGATCAGGAACGGCGATGTTTGCTGATCAGCGGGCCGAACACGGGCGGTAAAACGGTAACGCTGAAAACGGCGGGCCTGCTGACATTGATGGCGCATGCGGCTTTGCCGGTACCGGCGGAAACGGCGGAGTTCCCGCTGGTGGATGACGTGCTTGCCGACATCGGGGACCAGCAATCGATTGAGCAGAGCCTGAGCAGTTTCTCCGGCCACCTTCTGCATGTGAAAGCCATGCTGGAAGAGGTGACGGCGGACAGCCTGGTGTTGCTGGATGAACTCGGGAGGGCGACTGATCCGGAAGAGGGGGGCGCGCTGGGAGTGGCGATTCTGGACGAGTTCCGAAAGTCGGGCGCATTCTGCCTGGCCTCGACTCACCTGCTTCCGCTGAAGCTTTACGGAGCGCGCACGGCAAACGTCTTGAACGCTTCGATGGGCTTCGACGACGCGACTCTGGAGCCCACTTATCAACTTCGTCTGGGACTGCCGGGGCGATCGGCCGGGTTGGATATCGCACAGCGGTTAAGAATGCCGGAGTATCTGCTTAAACACGCGCGCGAGGTGCTGCCGCGGATGGAGACGGATTTTGAAGAGTTGCTGACGGACCTGGAGCGGCAGCGGCGAGAGGCGGAGCGCTCGACGGCGGAGATGCAGGCGGCGACGGTTGAACTGGCACGACGGCAGGGTGAGCTGGAGCAGCAATGGCAGCGGCGTGAGACGCAAAGGCAACGGGCATGGGATCGCAAAAGCCAGGAGTTGATTGCGGATTTCGAGGCACGGGCCATGCTTGCGATCGATCGCTTTGGGGAGACTGGTCGTGATCAGCCCAAAGTAGAACAGGCGCGGCGTTTGGTGGGGCAGACTCGGCGGGAGTTTGCGGAGGAAGCGGAGCAGGTTATGCGACCACCCGAGACGCAGGGGGTGGTACCACGCCAGGAACCGGTAGAGACAAGGCTGGCGCCCGGCATGCGCATTCGGTTGCGTGATGTAAGAGAGCCGGCCACGATTTTGCGGCTTCTGAAGAATGGCGGCGTAGAGATCCAGGCCGGGGCGCTTCGAATGCAAGTGGCGGCGGCGGACGTGGTGGAAGTAATTCCGCCGGAGGCAGGGCCACAGAAACAGCCGGCCAGGATGCGTGTGGAGCGTGGTCCGAGTTGGGACGTGTCCGCCCGGGAGCTGAACCTGATTGGACAGCGCGCCGATGAAGCCACGCAAACGCTGGATAAATTTCTGGATTCAGCCGTGATTGCTTCCGTGAATCGGGTTCGCATTGTTCACGGGCACGGTATGGGCGTTTTGAAGCGAACTGTGAGCGAAATGCTGCAGGCAAACCCCCATGTGGAGCGGTTTTATCAGGCGACTCCGGCGGAGGGTGGGTCCGGCGCAACAGTTGT
Organism: Amazona versicolor; assembly: GCA_034782995.1. Classification (NCBI taxonomy): domain Eukaryota; kingdom Metazoa; phylum Chordata; class Aves; order Psittaciformes; family Psittacidae; genus Amazona; species Amazona versicolor. The sequence continues at coordinate 9,121 of JAVHMZ010097547.1, forward strand.
GGAACTGCGAGCTTAGTGCAGCGTTTCCACAGCGTGCGATTGCGGCTGCTAGGGCCGGCGCTCGCGTTGATCGTCGCGTCGACGATGATACCCGAAGGTTTCCGGCGTCCGTCGCTGCGGTTTATTGACCTCTCTTACACGTTCGCCGATTTCTCGACCAACGTACTTTTGTATATGCCGCTCGGGTGGGCCTTAGGTAAGTCGAAGGCATGGCGCGCAGTTGGGGCAGGACTGGGGATTTCCTTATTGGCAGAGTGTCTGCAGGCGGGCTTCATTTATCGAGTACCGTCGCCTTTGGACGTTTTCACCAATGTGCTGGGAACTCTTTGCGGTTACTTGCTGGCCCGTATTTTGTTAAAGCTGTTCAGTTACGATCCTGCCAGGATCACACTTCCCGGATGGGTGGCGCTATCGGGTTTAGCAATGGCGGCTCTGATCGCTACGGGACTGGTGGTTCACAGGAACATCTCAGATTTTTCAAACTGGCGTGCAGACTATCGTTTACGAATCGGGAACGAAGTGGATGGCGGCCGTCCCTGGACGGGGTTCATTGAGCGACTGGAAATCTATGCGGGCGCATTCAGCGACGAGCAGTTAGCGAAGGCGGAGAAGCCGGTCTTTGAGATCACTGAGCCGGTCCGCGTTACTGAGTCAAACCAGCCGTTCTTTGATGACGAAATTTATAAGGCTGTTCGAGATAAGAGTAAGTTGACGATATTTGCATGGATTTCTACCGACAACTTGAGACAAAGAGGGCCGGCACGAATTATCACTTACTCAAAGGATTCTTACAATCGGAACTTTACGCTTGGGCAGCAGGGAGAGTCGCTGGTGTTTCGATTGCGGACGCCCGCTTCGGGCTCGAACGGGACGGAACCGGCGTTGCAGACAAGATCTGTACTGGTGAGCGACAGGAGAACTGTTGTCGCAGCGGTTTATGATGGCCGGATTTCGCGCTTGTATGTCGATCGAAAGCTGATAGCTCAGACAGATCTAGGCGAGAAGCGGCCGCATTTACCGGGAGTGCTGATGCGCCGGGTCCCCGGAGAGGCGGGCCTGCGGGAGTTGAACCTGA
>JAVHMZ010097655.1:0-10188 GCA_034782995.1 Amazona versicolor
AATCAGGCATTCACCAAGCGCTATTTTGGTGGTGTCAACTCGCTGGGGGCGACGGTGCGCATACCGCGTTTGGAGCGGCCACCCTTTGGGGCTTCAATCACCGCATTTCAGATTATCGGTGTTTCGCGCGATTTGACGAATAATGAATTGAATTCGGGTCTGGAGCCGGAGATTTTTGTGCCGTACACCGTCGTGGGGTTTGCGAATGAGCTCTCAGTCCGCACAGCGGTTGAGCCCGCGAGCGTCGCTGCGGCTGTTCGAAACGCCGTTTACGGAATAGATGCGAATCAACCAGTCGACCGCGTGCAGCCGCTGCTGAGTCTGTTGAATAACTGGATCTATTCCGGTTTGCGGTTTAACGTGATGCTGTTTGGTTTCTTTGCGGCCATTGGATTGTGCTTGGCGGCGATCGGTGTGTATGGCGTGCTTTCCCAACTGGTGTCGCAGCGCAAGCAGGAGATTGGAGTGCGCATGGCGGTAGGAGCGACACCCCAGCAGATCCTGGGACTGGTGATCGGCCAAAGCGCGAGGCTGATTGGGTTCGGCTTGGTGCTGGGACTCCTGGGAAGTTTAGTCGCGGCGCGCGTCTTAGCGGATCAGTTGGCAAACATTTCAGTTTTGGATCCGCTGTCTTATGGAGCAGTGATCGCCGGATTGTGCATGGTCGCGTGCCTGGCTACACTGCTACCTGCGTTGCGGGCCGTGCGGATTGATCCGGCGATGGCTTTGCGGTATGAGTGAGCAAAGCGTGAACGCTTCTCTTCGATTCAGGGAATGTGGACCAGTGCTTGAAGGTAGTATCCGCCGGAGTTTTTTCCCACCTGCGGATTTGAATCGATGCCTAGCAGTTCACCCTCCGTGCCCACGACTTTTCGAATCGCTACGCTCTGCGAACGCGGCACAAACGACAAGTCGCAAACCATATTGTCCTTGAGACGCTTTCCCTTCAGTGGCCGGAGAGTCACTTTGAAGAGGCCAGTTTTGTCCAAAGTAACAGTCTCAGTGTCGCTTAGATAACTGCTCTGGAAGCCGATGAAATCGGAGAGGGATACGTCGATGCGCGATCCGGCTGGCAGATTTGAAGCTCCTCTTACTGTCAGCGATTTTGAGTACTCGCTGTACTGGCCCGAAGCCACAATATAGAAGGTCGGTGCTGGCGTTTTCCCGGGAGGCTCAGAATGGGATTGTAGCGCCACCATACTCACCAGGGACATCATTGGTGCCAGTTTTCTGATGATGATCAATACAGTGTTCCAGCTCGCTCGTGTCATGGGCTTGTCGGCGTGATTATATGCCTCGTCCCGTAAGAAACCAGTGCTAGAGCGGATGCGTCAATGCGTCAAAAGGAGAGGCGTTGTGAACGTTTGCCGCTATGGTCGAGTGTTGATCTTCGGTGTCTTATCAATGTCATTAAGGGCGCAGCAGCCGGATGTCCTTCCCGAAAATCGCGCCGACTCTTTCAGCCTCGATATGGAAATTGCTCTAGGGAAGGAGATGGCGTCGGCACTACAACGACGTAGCAGCCCCATTGACGACACGGAGATCGAGCGGTATGTCACTGGTCTCGGCCGCCGCCTCACAAGCGCAATGCCGCAAGTGAGAACTCCATACACTTTCACGGTGATAGCTGACGATCCCTGCCGGTCGACGCATGAACCGGCGAGTTTTCCAGGTGGATATATCTTCATACCCGCCGCCCTTATACTTCAGGCGTATACCGAAGCAGAGTTCGCGGGTATGCTGGCGCACTCTATAGCTCACGTCGCGGCTCGCCACGTTGTGCGTCAACGTTCCGGAACGTTACCGCTGGTTTTCGTCGGGGGCTGTTCAGACAACTTTGCGATCCCGATAGCTTTCCGGACCGTACAACGGACGTACGAGTTAGAAGCGGACCGGCTGGCGGTTGGCGCTATGGCCCGCGCCGGCTTCGACCCAATGGAGTTCGTGAGTTACATAAAAAGAGTACAGAAAGGAACGCCACGGTCAGAGCCGCTTTCGACAATGCCAACCCGCGACGAGCGCGTTGCCGCAATGAGCTCGATTATTGATCGGTTGCCTCGATCGACCTACGACCAGGCACAAAGCGAGTTCCTGAAGATCCAAGAGCGAATCCGTCCACTTACTCTGTTTCAACGGCGACAATCAGCGGGTCCTCCCACGTTGCGACGCAATCAGTCGGCTATTGAGTGAATGATAGAAGAAAATATAGGATAGCTATGGTTCTGGCGCCGAGTAAGTTGCCTTGCGCGTCGCGGTTCCGTCGAAATAGTGACCGGCAGTAACCCACACCCTGTCCGCGACGAGCATCCCGAGTTTGTGCCCGGCTGTATCGGCTGCGGCAAAGTGAATGCCACCGAGCCGTCGCGACATTCCAGCCTGGATCGCCGCTTCCTCAAAGGTATTCCATTCCAGGACGACCGCTAACTTCGGTGTGATCCCGGGCTCGATTCTGGAGCTTCCTGCTGGTATGGAAACCGAGTAGCCGAAGCGATCACTCCCTGTCCACAATCTTAGGATTCGTGCGGCGGCCGCGCTGAACGCGCTATGGCCGGAAACATAGTCGGGGAACGCCGGGGTTGGATCTGTTAGCTCCTGATACGGCCGCCATTGAGAACCGTCCATCTCGACTGTTCCTTTTCCAGTGCCTCCCCACGCGCGAATCATCTTCCCTTTAAAAAGCGACTCGATTGCGGTGACCGGACGAACTGAGTCGAAGGCGCGCTTCGCGTCCCATGCCGCAATGCCGCTATCGAGAAGCGCATTCGTGATCACAAAAAAGAACCTAACATCATCGTCGAGCGAGTGTTTGTCGCGAGCAGAAATGAACTGCGCGAAGCGGGCCCATAGCGCCGGCGGAGTCTCCCGCAGCGACCCGCCTGACCAAAACTCACATATCATCTTTTGGGCGTCAGTTAGTTCAGCACTCATTCCCACTAGTTCTTCTGCTTGCTTTTGGAATTCGTGCGTACCACTTTTAGCGAACGAAGGAGATAGAGTGCTTCGAAACTCATCCCCCTCTGAAAGCGCAAAAGGAGTTACGAAGCACCATTGCGCGCCAGCGAACCGCTGACTGACCAGGTTTCCAGCCCCATCCGTGAAGATCAAGGGTTGCCAGTGATCTAGGTTGACTGGTGACGATCGCGCTGGCACAGTTGCCGGCGGGTTCTTCGGCTCGTATTTGCTCCAATCGGAATATTGCCCTTGGGCCAGATCGCCCAACTGATTCGCCTTATCGCGATGCCGAGACTCCAACACCGCAGAACAAGCCACGTTCCCGATCCCCGCCGGCGTCGAGATATCTGTCGATTGATCATTAGGGTCGAGACCTAGACGCTTCATAAGCGGAACATACACTGAAGCTATACCGGTGGGAAGCACATCACGGAGGGCTGTGAATGCCGCATAGCTGATTGAACGACTCTTATTTTCTATGGTGTGCCGGTCCTTTGGCGTTCTTAGAATCCCGGAAAGCTGGGTTCCCACAGCACGCTGATCGTAAGCCGACCATGCGTCAAACATACAGGTGTGCACGATTGCCAGCGCCCTAGCTGCGGCCGGGGCCGAAAGCTTCGAATCCCGCAAGCCTTGAAGAACAGAAATATCCCACTCGACTACCGCATTTCGGGGATTACCGAAAGCTTCTGAAGCGACTCCTGAGTTGGCGAGCAATATAAGGAAGAACAGAAGACCACGCGCCATCACTCTACCCCATAAACCCGACATAGACCTGCACACACCCGCACCTACACTTTGGCCTGCTCCGCTTTTTCCAGAGACAATGTCACCCTAAAAGGAAAGACCGGAAAGTTTATCAGAGACTAATTCCTCTGACATAGATCGTATGACGAAGCCCGAGTCTTCAAGGATGGTTTGGTCGCACTTGACTTGGATCATAAGCGACTTTCCTGCGACGTGCGCCTCGTCAGAGGCTGGAATTAAGATCCTTACTGACCCACCCGGAGAGAGAGAAAAGGACGACTCAGGCACACTGGGCGACTCTGCTAGGACGACCGCTCCAATTTGGATACCTTGTGATTCTTCGTAACTGCTCTCCACTCTGAAAAACATCGTGGCTCTTGATTTGTTTCCTGGCTTCTGTACCGCTGCCACATCCCTCGACACCGGAAGACGAAATTCTTTGTTACCTGTGTTCTTCAACGAGATTTCTACAACTAACCTCTCCCCGCGATGAAGAGCACGAACCACACTGATCGCTAAAGGGAGTTTAAACACCGAGTCATTTCTTGAACCAACTACATTGAAGATGCGGCCTGGAATGCCTGGGGTACTCTCGTTGCTCGTTCCAGACGGTGATGTCAGATCGATTGCAGGGGTGACTGCTGAGGGACTCTCCTGAGCACAGGCAGCGCGACCAAGAAGAAAGACAGTCCCAAAAATCTGTGGATACCGAAAACGCCTGTTACTTTCCGATGGCGTTCTTAGAATCCCGGAAAGCTGGGTTTCTACAGCATGCTGACCGTAAGCCGACCACGCGTCAAACATACAGGTGTGCACGATTGCCAGCGCTCGAGCTGCGGCCGGGGCCGAAAGCTTCGAATCTCGCAAGCCTTTAAGAACGGCATCATTCCATGCGAGCACCGCATTAGCGTGATTCACGCGAACCTGAGACACCGAGGTTTGCTCCCGCAACCAAATTATTGATAACAACAGAAGTGTCTTAGCCATTGTCGAGCGCGTGTTGACGGCTGCTTCTATCCGAAAACGCCATTTTGTCACGCAAAGTACAAGATAACGTGCACCCCGGAGCCACACTGTGACCTAGTACGCGTTGAAGAGCTTATTTGACCTGAGTTCCTCAGACCGAGATTTTTCGAAGTAGCGCTCGTCTTCGAGTATCCATTCGCTGCACGTCACTTGAATAAAATAAGACTTGCCCGCCATACGTTCTGGGGAGCCCGGTTGGCTTGACGCCGGAAGCAATAATTCCACTGAGGCACCCGGCGAGATAATAAAGAATGACTCTGGCAAACTAGGCGACTCTGCGACCACTACCGCGCCCAGTACAGCCGGTTGATCCTCAGTTTCGTAACTACCAATAACTCTTAAGTACATCTTGCTTCGCGACTTATTCCCGGCTTGTTCCACTGCAGCCACGTCCCTCGACACAGGAAACCGGAAGTCACTGTCACCCTTGTTCTTGACCCGCGCTTCGACAACTAATCTTCCATCACGCGGGTAAGCACGCATAACCTCAATCGCGATCGGGAGTTTAAAAAAGGAGTCATCCTTCACGTCGGCGCCCAGGATCGCGTGGAAACTGGCTCCAGGCAGGGTCAGATTCTTCTCGCCGCTAGAAGGCGGGGGCGGGGTCAGGTCAATAACTGGAATTGCAACCGGCTCATTTTTTTGTGCGTTCGCGATGGAACTAAATAGAATACTGAGGAATAGGAGCGAGATCATCCTGGCACAATGGAAGCAGGTTCTGTGCAGGCTACTTGCAAGTCGCGTAGGGAGCATAATTAATCTGACCTAGAGGGACCCCAGTTTCGCTGTAATTTACGGCATATGGGACGCCATTATTGTCCTGAGAGTCAGTGTAAGTCGCCGCAGCGCGGCTTTTTAGACCATTCTGCGTGTTTGTCGTAAAGCTTGTTGGATCGGAACCAGGGGGTGCTATCTGCATCTCAAAAAAGTCACCCAAATTGTTCTTAGAGTTTAAAGAGTTCGAAAAGAACGCATAATGACTTTGAGTGCTGCTATTGTACTCGTGCCGAGAGGTCTGAGTGGAAAGGTTGGTCCACGATATGTACCCTTGCGGATTCTTGCTTACGTCGTAGTTCCCGCATTGACTCTTTGAGAAAGTAGAGTTAGAGTTTGCTAGATCTGGATTAATCTCGTAACGGAAGTCAAGTTGGGAAAACGATAAATTTGACGGCCAATAGATGTAACCCTGATTAGGGCCATTATCACTCACGATGGAGCCATTCCCAGAGCTGTAGACGATATCGGGGGTGGAGACGCCGAGACCTGAATCGCTTCCGGTCCGCTGTGGCGGGACTGGTAATGTGTAGAATGTTCCGTTCGGGACAGAAGTAGGCTGCGGCGAGGAGGTATGCCAATTTCTGGGCGTGACACTAACTTGGGCGGTGAGGGGAGATCCATTACCTGAAGTCATGACGCTGACCGTTCCGCTTGTGACGAGCGTTCCGCTCCACGATGAAACGTTGTTTGACCCCGGCTTCGATACTGTGTTGCCCGCACCGTCAGTAAACTTCCATTGTGAGAACGTTGTACCGTTCGGGGCACCTGACACGGTGCAACTGATGCTGGTCGCTCTTGTAGCTGACGAAGGGCAGCTAAGAGCCGCAACTCCCCCTGCATCACTTGCTTGTGTCTGGCCATCATAGGGACAATAAGGATCATAAGCGCAGTAGGACGAATTGTACATCGCAGTTATAGTGGAGCCGGTCATCGTAACGCTCCCGAGGTTAATACCGTTGACCGTGCCCGCACTGTTGATTGTTGCTATCTGATTGTTGCTGCTACTCCAGGCAGGCGAGAGATAAACGCCTCCGCCGGTATTTTGTTGACCAATCAGCGAAAGACTCGTTTGCTTGCCTCGAGCCACAGTAAATGGCGTGATGACAGCATAGGCGTATACCGTGCCATTGCAATTGATGCAATAGTAACGACAAGTAGCCTTGCGCACGTTGTATGTTCCCGCGTCGATGGCGACTAAAATTCGTTGGTTGTCGGCAACGCGGCCGGAAATTTTGGCACTTCCTTCACTCACGTTTCGTGGAATGACGCTACCATTAGCGTCGGGCACTTGATTCTCAATTAGCTCGGAGATATTGAATGCGTGCGTCGCTCGCCCTTCCAAGTGTATGGGCCACTGGTATTGGCCTCCCGTGAAGATCAGAGTGAACACGTATTCCTGAGCTTCGTCAGCCGGATTCCAAACCGTAACCATGGTGTCGTCCCCATTGGCGACACTCCAATAGGAAATGGTCTTTGCCTCGCTGGCCTGTATACCGCGAGGCAATACCTGAAAAACGTAGGTGTTCTTCTGATCGACACTACCGCTGGCCATAAGAAGAGCCCGCGGCGCGCCATCCGACTCCAAAATCAGGTTCACGCTACCGCTGAAATTGGCTAGGTTCGCCTTGCTCAGCATTGACGGTAAGTTTAAAGTTCGGGTCTCGAGAGGCGACAAAGTGAAACCATCCAGTCGTGCCGAGTGTGGCGCAGCTCCGGCCATCCAGAAGAAGATTGGAGTGATCCTTACGGGCAGGTCGGCAACATTTCGAACTACAGAGAACGGCGCGAATGTTGTCCCAGCCGGAAATGACATCATCGGGTCGGCTTTTCCGGTCATAAGGCCCAGTTCAGCGTAAGTTTCCCGCGAAACTCCAGGATGAGGCGCGGTCAAGATGTGAAACGGCAAATTAGCAGAATAACCGCTCGCTTGATCTTCTAAGAAACCGGAGATGATGATGCCATTAGAAGCCCCTGAATAAAGTATTCACAACCCGCCGGACGCACCAGTTTTCGCTGATGCAAGACTCTCAAGCTGCACAAGCTGAGTACAATTCGCAGCAAGACGCACGCTCTGTTCGATAACGCTTGCGTTCGTTTCGTTGGAAATTTGCACCTTCGCTTCGATCGGTGATGAGGTTGTGTTGGATAATGCTACAAACCCCCAGGTGTTCTCGGTCGGTTTCCACCATAAGCCTTCCAATGAAAGCTAGGCCGTCGAGGACTCTCCGTTGTATAACGGGAACGTCTCCCAACTGAGAAGGTTGAAGCATAGTAGTGAGAATGACGCTATGCAGAGAGTCAACGGTCGTGACTGTCACGCAGATTGGATCCCACGCCCAGACATATTGGACGCTAACATAGCCGGATAAGATCCCATACGCTGCTATCCCGTTTTCCTCTAGTGCGCCTGCTGCGTTCGAGTTATCTCAGGGCTAGCGCGTACCCTGCATACTTCTCTGCCCCTCGAGTTCGTCCGCAAGTTTGGCCGCATCGTAAAGCTTGCGAAGCGCTTCGATCATCGCGGCGGAGTGCACTGCCACGGTTCGATTTTTCTCGCCTTCATACACGAAGTCGCCCGGTAGCGATTCGATGTTGCCATCGAAAACGAGGCCGACCAGTTCCGCATTTTTGTTAATCACAGGAGAACCGGAGTTGCCGCCGATGATGTCGCAGGAGTTCACGAAATCGAGCGGCGTCGTGAGGTCCAGTTTGTCGCGGCCTTCTTTCCAGCGCGATGGGAGATACCAGGGACCGTTGTAGTCGAAGCTGGCCGCGCGATCATACAGTCCGTAGATCGTCGTCTTATACGGAGCGACGGTGCCGTTCATCGGATAACCTTTCACCGCTCCATAAGAAAGGCGCAGAGTGAACGTCGCGTCCGGGTAAGTCGATTTCCCGTAAACGAGGAACCGAGCTTTGCCCAGGCGTTCACCGGCGCGTGTGATCACACTTTCGACGTTGTCCTCGTGCCACTTGATCATTTCGCGGCCAATGGGGTCGAGCTTGCGTGACAGCACAATCAGCGGGTCGGTGGAGGCGTCAACCGCGGCTTGACCGCCTTCGAGAAGTTGCTTGCGGACTGCCGGGTCGGCCAGCTTCGTTCCGCTGATGAGGGCCTTAGAGCTGTCTCCAGGCGAGCGGCCGTCCAGAATCAATTTCAGATAAGCGTCGTCTGCACCGAGCTCTTGAACAGCGAGATGAAGACTGCCGGCCATCCGGGCGGTTTCCATTTCGGGGTAGATTGGCGCAGGCGACAGAAGACGGTAGCGAAGACTCTCGAGCTGGGACTCGTGATAGCCCGGAAGGCGCTCGCCATCGGGCTTTTTCACTTCGGCGACATACCGGGTAATCTGGATGGCGAATCCGCTTAATGTCGAGTCGATGTTTCGAAAGAGCACCGATTGGAAGCGCTCCTTGCTCTTCGCCGTGGCGGCGGTGATCTCGTTCCATGCGCCCGCGTAATCTTTGTTCCACTCGGAATTGGCGTGAACCTTGGTTTTGAAGTCGTCTTCTTCCTGCTGTTTTTTGGCGATCAGTTTGGGGTCCTGCAAACCCTCGTAGCGGCCTCGATAGGCTTTCTGCGCGTTTTCCAATCCGAAGATTTGCGATCCGGCCTGGCGCGCCTGCTCGGACCCGCCAGCGGAATAAGCCTTCAAGGTATCGATGCGATTTTTCAGCAGCTTGAGGACATTAGGCTCGACGAGATCGCGTTCTTCCAGAAGCTGCGCCATCGTGTCCAAACGCTGAGTTGATCCGGGATGACCAGAAACGAAGACGAGATCATTCTCTGCAGCGCCTTTTGCATTCCACTTGAGATAGTTGGCGCTTTGGATCGGCTTTCCGTTTTCGTAAACACGGAAGAGCGCCATGTCGAGATCATGCCGCGGATAAGTGAAGTTATCGGGGTCGCCGCCAAAGAAGGCGATCTGCTGTTCAGGCGCGAAGACTAGCCTAATGTCGGTGTACTTTTTATACCGGTACAACCAATACTCGCCACCCTGGTAAAGAGTCACAATGTCGGAGCGCAACCCGGTGTGATCCGTGCTCTCCCGCTGTATATCCGCGAACACACGCTTACGAGCTTCGAGCCGCGCTTTCTCGTCTTTCGCCGGACGTATCGCCGTAAGCACTCGAGAAGTGACGTTCTCCATGGATTCGAGCACATCCGCTTCGAGATCGGACGACTTCATCTCCTTCGAGGGAAGTTCGGCGTAAAAGCCATCCCTGACAAAGTCGTGTTCGGCGCTGGAGTTCTTTTGCAACTGCGCTCGCGCGACGTGGTGATTCGTCAGAAGAAGTCCATGCGGGCTCACGAATGCTCCCGAGCCGCCGTCATTCAGGCGAACGCAAGACAGCCGGACATGATCCAGCCATTCCTGCTTGACATCGAAACCGTATTTCTCTTTCAAGTTCTGAACCGGCAGGTTGTCGAAGGTCCATAAACCTTCTTCCGGCCGGGCGAGAGTGGGGAAAAACGCCAAAAAGAGAGCCGGGATTGCACCGGCTGTTTTACGCATTCGAACTCCTGGTAAGGATTCTACTGTCCGATTCTACGATGCATCCCCAAAATTGGACGGTGGATTTTCACAAGTACGCAGCGCAATCGGACCCAAATATGCCAGACGTACGAGGGAAGGATACGGTTATGCCAACTCGTTTAAACGGAAAGAAAGTCGCGATCCTCGT
>JAVHMZ010097865.1:0-10178 GCA_034782995.1 Amazona versicolor
GCGAGCTGCCACAACACGAAGCTCATTTCGTCGGCGGTCTGCTCAAGTACCTGATCCCGAGTGCCGCCCATCATTCCGTGTCCGCCGGCAAAGTCGACGCGCAGCAGTACTGGCTTACCGCTGGAAGTCGCCGCCTCAAGCCGAGCCGCCATCTTGCCCATCTGCCAAGAATCTACTCGAGGGTCATTAATACCCGTAATCAGAAGGACGGCCGGATAAGCCGTTTTTTCCTCCACATGGGCGTAAGAGCTCATGGCGTACAAGCCTTTAAAGCCTTCGTCGGTCTTCGTAGTGCCTAACTCCGGAATGTTCGTTTCGCCATTTTGTGTAGTTTCGAAGCGCAGCGTGTCCGACACACCGACGCCGTCGATCGCGGCGGCGAATAGGTCCGGACGTTCCGTTATCGCACGTCCGATCAGAATTCCGCCGGCACTAACACCTTCGCCCGCCAAGCGAGCCGGTGAAGTGTACTTATTATCGATAAGGTATTGGGCACAGGCAATAAAATCCTTCCAAGTATTCGGCTTGTTCGCCTTCATGCCGGCAAGGTGCCATTCCTCGCCATTCTCCCCGCCACCACGCGCATGGCAGAACGCATAAGCTCCTCCGCCACTCTCAAACCATGCGATCATCGACGGGTCGAAGTACGGGGATAAGCTCGTGCCGTAACCGCCATACCCGTAGAGCATAGTGGGATTGGAGCCGTCCATCTTGATTCCCTTTCGGAAAAGGATCGAGAGCGGCACGAGTGTGCCATCGTGGCTCTTAACTTTTACCTCAACAGAGTCGATACTCTCCGGATTGTCATAGGGCCCGGCAGGCTGTATCTTCGTGTCAGTCAGCTGCTTGTTCCCCGGATCGTACTGATAAACCTTAAAGGCTTTGGTCCAGGAGGTCACAAATACCAAAGCTCCTGGTACGCGCGCATCCGAGCTTACGTAACCGGATCCGCCCGAAGGAAGCGCGATGGGTTCGGCCGGAGCGTTTTCCTCATACGGAACGCGCGTCAACTTGTGAACACCGGTATCCGACAAAGTCATATACATTGCATCCTGGGCGCGAGAGATGTCTTGAATCGTGGCTTCGCTTGGCGCGACGACGACTTTCGCCGACTTGAGGTCCGGCTGGCGCGCATCCGTGCGAATCAATTTATAGTGAGGAGCGTTGTTGTAAGTCAGGGCGTATAAGTCGTCGCCATGCACGAGTAACTGCGTTACACCATCGGACATATCGGCGACCTTGCGCCACGGCGTGTTGGGCTGCCCGATGGTGTTTGCCGGGGCGATATAGAACGCGCTGTTGAGAGTTACGCTGCCGTTGATTACGCCCAGCGCCCAAGCGGAGTTGTTGGGAATGCGAACCGACGAGATCTCGCTCGGATCCACGGAGATCGACGGCACGACGCCGTAACCAAAAACAGGCTTGTCGCCGGCGGGATCCGTTCCTAACACATGGAGGTAGGAGCGGAACTTCTGCCTCACTTCCGATGCGGGCGCTCCGGGAGGTAGTTGTTGGATATGACCGTATACAAACGAGTGGTTATCGGGCAACCAATAGGCATCCCAAGCCTCTGCGCCGACCCGGGTGATTACGTCCCCCGTTTCGCGGCCGGTCGACAGGTCGAAAATGTGCAATTCACCATCGAGTTCGGAACCGCCAGGGATGATGCACACTCCCAGGTATCGATTGTCGTGCGATACCGCAGGCCAGCCATAGAGGGTATTCTTCCCTTTACTCTGGGCCGCTGGAGCCAACTTCACCTTTTCAGGATCGATAAGGAGAGTGTCTTTCCCGTTTAACCCGTTGCGCTTGTAAATTTTTCCGGTATTCTCCCCGGGCAACTGCTTAAATACGAGATAGAGATCTCCGGGGAGCCTGGCTGCAAATACTTGGGGCTTAGCCTGATCGAGTTCTTTGATTCGCTTAAAGAGAGAATCGCGTCCAGGGATTTTAATGAACACCGAACGAGTGTAGGCATCCTGTCCTTTAAACCAAGACTGAACGGCGGGGTCGTCTATGTTCTCCATGTAGCGATACGGATCGGAGACCTTGATCCCCCGGTAGTCGTCAATGACCGGCCGGACGGGCGCGACTGGACGTGCAGGTAGAGTGCCGGAAACGGGCGTCTCGGCGAGAAGCGGCAAGGCGAACGAGGGCAAGGCGAACGCGAGCATTAGCAACGACAACGCGGTTCGGTTGTGGCGATTCGGATTTTTTGGGGTTTCCATTTTCTTTCCAAGCTTTGACGTAATTGTAAGCGAAAAACGGGACGTGCGGGCAATAGAATTGAGGAATTACTTCTGCATTCGTCCGCGTGGCTCAATCGGTGAGAAGAGCGCGATTGTAGGCGCCTAAAAGCCCTTTTCCGACGGCCTCCATGCCTCCCAGATGGGCAAGCGCGTGCCGCACGTAGGGCAATGCTGACTGGGCTTTTGCCGGAGTGACATCTGCATCTTGCATTTCTACATGCGGAGCGAAGGAGAGGAGCTCGAGATAATCATTGAGGGTCTGCTCAGACATGGTTTGCAGCAGATCCTGTTCCTTGTAGGCGGCCGCGAACCGCTCGACTTCTTCTCTAGGCATGAGCCGGAGCGTACCGGTAGATGCGGCTGTGGTCCATGCGGAGCTTGCGAGGGCTTCCTGGTGAAATCTTAAATTGAGACTTTTCAAGTTTCCGGATTTACTTTCGCTGCGAGCTTCCACATAGGTCAAGACCGCTTGGAGGTTACTCACCTCCTTCTCCAGTTCAGGCGCTCCCGAGAGGATATCGCTCCGATTCTTGCTGAGCTCGCTTCGGATGCTGTTTTCGGCTTCCACACGTTCGTGGTGGTGGTGCACCATTTCCACAGTGTTTTCTAACCCAAGCGCGATCAGCAAACCGCACGTGATTGTAAAAAGATGAAGGAAGAAGTCCCGAAGGCCTTCAATTCGATTTTCCGGCGCATGCACGTCCAGCATAAGCTGCCTCGCGAAAAGACTAATTGCATCTTATCTTGTGGTCCGCTGCTACGCTCTCACCTCGTGCATAGCCACCAACCTCTGTGTTAACCTGCCTCACAACTGTTTGGTTGGCCGCACGATTTCTCATTACCGGATTCTTGCCCACATAGGTGGAGGCGGGATGGGTGTGGTTTACCGAGCGTTGGATACGCGTCTGTCGCGCGAAGTCGCGCTGAAGTTTCTCCCTGATCGCACTGAACTGCATTCCTCGTCTCTCGAACGGTTCGGCAGGGAAGCGCGTGCCGCTTCCCGTATTAATCACCCGCACATCTGCACGGTTTACGACGCCGGGGAGCACGAGGGCAAGCCGTTCCTCGTCATGGAACTGCTGGAAGGGGAAACTTTGAAGCACCGCCTGGCATCCGGGCGCGTCGTAACTTCCGACTTTCTCGAATGGTGCGGGCAGATCGCCGATGGTCTTGAAGCCGCGCACAATGCCGGTATCGTGCACCGCGATATCAAACCGGCCAACCTGTTCATCACCAAACGAGGACAAGCGAAAATTCTGGATTTTGGTCTGGCTCAGTTAGCCGCGGGCCAGGACGCGATAGCCTCGGGCGATAACGAAATCGCACCCACCTTAACCGACTTCCAAACGACCCCCGGGCAGACCGTAGGCACCGTCTCCTACATGTCTCCTGAGCAGGCCCGCGGCGAAGAACTTGACCGCCGAACGGATATCTTTTCACTCGGGATCGTGATGTACGAAATGGCATCCGGCGAACTGCCTTTCAAAGGCGTTACGCCGGCCGTCGTCTTTCACGCCATTCTAAGTCTCGATCCGCCGTCTGTGCTGGCTCGGAACCCAGGTATACCCGCGGCGCTTGCTGGGATGATTGATAAGGCGCTGGAGAAGGACCGGAAGTTGCGCTATCAAACCGCTGCCGATCTGCTGGCCGATTTGGAGCGGGTAAAACGCGGCTTTACCGCCAACTCCGCGCAGGCTACCGTTGCGTCGCGGAACCCCAGTAAGTGGCTCGCTTTGACCGTGGGCGCCCTTCTGCTTACCGCCTCTGTGGGCGGTGCAGTTTATTGGCGTAAGCAGCGAGAATCGACGTTCGGCGAACTCATTTTAAAACGGGTTACCAGCAACAGCTCAACTGTGCCGGTGTTTCGCGGTACGAGCCTGTCTCCCGACGGGCGCTACTTGGCTTATTCGGATTCGGACGGAGTTCATCTGCGTTCGTTTCAAACGTCCGAGAGCCGCCTTATACCTCAAACCAAGAATTTCCATGTCTCCTGGTGGGCGGAGAATGGTTCGGAGTTTTATGCCTGGGAGGAGGGAGCCGTCGAGAAAAATTTCCGCATCTCAGCATTTGGCGGAGCTCCTTATCCGCTCGGAAATGCGGTACCCTCACCCGGAGGGAAGTATTCTCTCTCCTACTTTTCCGACCATGTTGAGGTTACACCGCTTAGCGGAGGAAAGCCGAGTTCGTTTAAGTACGAAGACACTAATTTGACGAGTTGGTCACTGGGCGACAGCCGGGTGGCCCTAGTCACGCGAAAGAACGGTATGTACGGGATCGATTCTCTCGACCTGGAAAACGGCCGCCGTTCGACCATGGTAAGTGCACAAAAAGACGCAATCAGAAACGCCGTGTGGCTCGCGGACAATCAGCTTCTATTCGCAAAACAACAAGCGGAAACAGTCATCTTCTCGAACCTGTGGTCGGTTAGGTTTGATCCGTCTACGTATTTTCCTATCCAGCCGCCACAACAGCGCACGCATTGGTCCGATGTCGCCGTCCTCCCGTCTAGCTTGAGTTCCAGTGGGAACCGCGTGACTTTTACGCGAGCTACTCTCACGAGTGACGTTTTAGTAGGCGAAACTCCGGTGCATGGCGTGGGTCTAGGCAATCTGCACCAACTGACTTTCGACGACTCGCAAAATCTTCCGTGTGGGTGGATGCCGGACGGGAAAGCGATCTTGTTTGTGTCAAATCGGGAAGGTTCTTGGCATCTTTACAAACAAGGGATCGCGGACACGGCTGCCGAACTAATATCCACGCGGCCGTATCAAGCGCAATGGTGTTATGTTTCCCCGGACGGCTCGACCGTGATAACCCTGAACGTCCCCCCGGGCGGGAAAACTAGGTTTTTGCGCTTGCCGTTGGCGGGCGGAGCTTTGCAGGAAGTGTTGCTTGCGGATGCTTCGTCAAATGCAGGCTGCAGCCGAGTACCGGGAGGCACTTGCGTTCTAGCCGAGGGAAAAGCTGAGCAAACCTTCTCCCTGTTCGACCCTATCAAAGGTCGCGGAGCTCAAATTCTCAAAATCAGCGGTAAAGACGCCGGCGTTCCAAGCGTGTCGGCGGACGGGAGTCGTATCGCGTTCGTGCTCCCAGGGGAACCACACAATCGAATCCGGATATTGAATTTGCAGGGTTCCACGGTACGCGACATAGTGGTGAGCGACGCTAAGTACTTGGCAAGCCTCGAGTGGACAGCAGACGGAAAAGGATTCTATTGTGGTGACAATGCGGCCGGTGAGAAACCCGCGAAGACTCGTCTGCTCCAAATTCAAATGAGCGGAACCGCGCAGACTCTTTTCGAGACTCCAGGTACGCCGAACCTTTGGGGTATGGCTTCGCGGGATGGTCGGCAACTCGCTACTTGGAGAGCGAATCGAACAACCAACGTGTGGATGGTTGAGAACGTGAAGTTCTAAGGTTGGGTTACTTTCCTTCCAACTTCCGAGCGCCGCGGTAGCGCACTAAAGGGAGTTTTTTTTTATGACCAAACGAAAACTAGCGACGGAAGCATTTGCAGTTGCCGCATTATCAGTAGTTGCAACTGCGGCTAGTGCTCAAAGTTCCGTCAACGTCACGGTTCCGGGAAATGCAACTGGGGCCTTCGGTAACCCAGCATCTGGTGGAGCGCCATTTATCAACGCTCTTGCCGTCAGCGGTCGAGGAACAATTACTGTCTCGTACCTCCATGGCCAAGTAAGTGATTGCTGCCCCGACTTTAGCACCGGCCCTAATGGGATTGTGTTTAACGTTGGAACCGCGCAATTGCCCCTACAGGAGGCTATCGGAGAAGCTGGTGGCAACGTTCCTTACACGGACGCTTTGATAGGGGAGTTCGTTCCGCAAGGACGCGTCCTTGCGGCGGGCTTTTATCCTGTAGACGGAACGAAAGACTTAGTAAGAATCGGGCTACTGCCGGCCAATCTCTTCCTTGTTGGCACAGGTAAGGTGATTTCCGTAAGAGAAGCTGGAACGCTTTTCTTGGGGATTAATGACTGTGACGGGAACGGGAACGGGGGTAGTTTCACTGTTTCGGTCACTTACAGGCCAGAAAACTAAGACGACAACGAAGCGCAAGCGATCTAGCTACGCTTGGTTCTTTGCTTCCGCTTTCCTCCACTCCGCTTCACGCTAAGAATCTCTGGGCGAGGAACGATTAAGATCGTGCGCGCCAAGCCGTCTATCCTTTGCGGTTGCAACTTCTAACGAGTGTTGATAGGGTTCTCTTAGCTTTTCGAGAAAAAGAATCGGGTCAGATGGAAGAATACCGGAGCGGCAAAACAGAGTGAATCCAATCTGTCCAATATCCCTCCGTGCCCTTCAATTAATGCTCCCCAATCCTTGACTCCGCGATCGCGCTTAATTGCCGACATCGCCAGACCGCCTAGAAATCCCATCAGCGTTATCAGCAAGGAAAACAGTGCGGTCTGCCACGGACGAAACGGAGTAATCCACCAGAGGCTTGTCCCGAGCGCGGTACCGGACACGATGCCGCCTACGAAGCCCTCAACGGTTTTCGAGGGAGAGATCTCCCTCGCGATTCTGTGACGGCCGGCTAGCTTTCCAAATACATACTGAAGCACGTCGCTCGACTGCACGACAAGAATCACAAACACAACTAACATCGCCGGATCATAGTTCGGGATCCGCAACATCAGCAGCGCGGGAATATGCGAGATGCAATAGACGCAAATCATCAGTCCCCACTGCGTCTCCGAGGTGCGGGCCAGAAAATTCTTCGTCGTGTCCGTGGCGATAACCGTAAATGCCGGGAGAAGAAGAAACACGTAGACCGGAATCAATATCGTGAACACGCCATACCACTCCGTCCAAACCAGACCGTATTGGGAAGGCAGGACGATGAAAAAACTGACGAGGAGCGCCAGATGATCCGCCTTCCGCGTAGGAGTAAGGGTGAGGAATTCCCGGAGGGCAAGGAAGGAAACGAGGGCGAACAGCACGATCACCGGCTTTCTCCCTGCGATTAAGGCCGCGGCCAGGATCATGATCATGATCCACCAGCCCCTGATTCGCGCGTTCAGGTTTTCGATTACTTGCCGCGAGGTTTCGGCGCGAGCCGTCAGGCGGAGAACCGCGCCGATAACTGACGCGAGCAAGAGAACGGTCACAACGCCCGCAAACACGATCCAACCCTGACGGGATCCGATCATAAGCGTCCGAGCATCTCTATCGCACCTTTCAATCGCCCCAAAAACTCAGCCCTCGATTCTTCGGGCTGCAACGTTAAAGGTGTACCAAACCGGACGGAGCAAAGAAGCGGAACAGGCAAGAACGAACCTTTCGGCATCACGCGATAGCTGTTCTCCATCCACACAGGCACCACGTCCACAGTGGGATTAGCTTTCGCTAGATGATAAATGCCCGGTTTGAATGGCTGAACCTGCTCGCCACTGCCGCGCGTGCCTTCCGGGAAAATAATCAACGAAGCGCCTGCTCGTAAGGCGTCCAACATGGGTTTTAACGGATCGCAGACTACCATGTTCAGATTGCGCTCGACGCCGATTCCATTGAAGACGCGCTGCATTAAATATCGCCGGAGTCTTCCGCGAAACCAATAGTCGGCAGCGGCCACAGGACGCGTGCGGAGACGTAGCGACGGCGGAAGGGCACTCCACAGCAACACGAAATCAAGGTGACTGGAATGATTGGCACAGTAGATACGATGACTCGGGTACGGTCCGCAACCAATCCATTGACATTGCGCGCCGGTCAACAATTTGACTGATCCCGTTAGGAGCGCTGCGATCAGCCTTTCCGTCATCGCTTGGCCACGGTTTCGTAAACGAGTGCCGCGAGGAGTGTTAAGAGCTGAGCCGTGAACGTCTGCCTCTGCCGTTTCCAGAGTCGGAGCGCGCCGGAGTACCGGTCATTTAGACTACGCGGACCGAAGTCCTTTAATAAGCTCCAGCGGAATAGAAAACTGTCGAGCGACGAAGCGTCCCCTGACGAATCTTCCCCAATTGCAGCAAACAGATCCCGATCGATGGCGACCCGGACGGAGAAATAGATTTCGAATAGCCAGCAGACTTGCGACAGACCCAGTAGAGACAGCGTCGCGCCTCGGCCCGAATACCAACAGCCGAAGCCGGCAACGGTCGCAGCCGCATTGCCGGCGGACGCGAGCGTTCTGCTGGACGACAGAATTGCGGCCATGATCTTTGCGTCAAAGCCGTCGTTCACGCTCTGTCCTTTCGTGGTCGTCGATCAGCGTCGAGATGGTGGGATGGAGAACAATCCCTCGCCTTCGAGCACCGATTCGAGAGATGGCCTCATCGGCTGATCTGGCGCGGCCGCTCCACACCAGCCAGGCCGCAATCGCGGCGGCACTTCGTGAGAAACCCAATGCGCAACATACTAATGTCGGGCGGTCACTGCGGAATCCCTCGATGGCGCTCGCAGCGGTTTCCAACTGTTGTCTCGTCGGCGTTGTCAAATCCAATACTGGGATTGTTCGAATCTTCGCTTTGTCTGCGTGAATGTGCAACTCGGAAGTCAAATCGACGATGGACGGAAACACTGCCGGGTTTTTATCGAAATGGCCGGGTGCCCGCCCGATAAAAACTCCGTCAGCGATTTCCTGGGGCCCAGCGTCGTTACGCGTCCACCAGCGGGAATTGATCCACGCCGCCAGAGAATAGGGAGCCGTGACCATCTCAATCACCGCCCGCAAAGCAACGGAGCGCGGCCGAAACACGCCAGGGCAATTCGTCAAATAGGCGATCGCAACTAGCAAAAGCGCGAACGAAGGCCAGATACTCACCCATAGCAGACCGCCCATTTTCAACGCGACCGCGGTTAGGAGAGTTGCACCTGACAAGTAGAAAGTAGCGATGCGCAATCGTTGCGCGCGCGCCGCCACGGACGCCTCCGGAAAGAGCGCCAAAGTTAGCGATCCCGCCAACAAACCCGTCGGTAGATCGAGAAACTGATGTTGATAGGTCGTTATTGTTGAAATTCCAATCAGTATTAACCAACTTGCAATCAGGACTCGCCAGAATCCTCGAGAGTGCGCGGAGAAGCGGCTCCAAAGAATCACGGCCAAGCTGACGTGTAAAGACGGTGCCTGATTGAAAGGCCGGTCAAAGCTCATCAGGAAGTGAAACATCCAGCCAAGTAACCCCGTAGTAGCCGGACGCACAAAGATGCATTGCAGTGGAAACGCAACAAAACTGGCAACGGATATTAGCTGGATGGCAATTAGCCGTCTCGCATGAAGGTCGAGTTCCCGCCGCGTTGTGCAAATTAAAACCGAGATGCCGTAAAGAAAGTCGCTGGTCCAATAGGGAATGATGGTCCACGGCCAAAACGGGATGTGGCGTTCCCAACCGAATACCACAAATGGCACATGCGCGCGGCGCGCGGTAACCGCGTTCGCCCACGTGTAGGTCCAGAAGAAGAACGGACTAAGGAACGTCAGCCATGCAAGACTGCGGAAGAACGGACGCGGTTCGGCGGACGCTGGCGTTTCAACCGGAACGGCTGTCACCAAGACTTACTCTCTCGGCAAGCGACACGGTAAAGATGCCCCATTCGTCGACCAGTTGTTCCAGCTTGCGGAATCCGGCCGCCCCGACCAACTGATCCATCTCGCCCTGAGTTCGCCGGCGCATCACCCACGGTTGATGATCCCTGTGACTGGGCAGGACGCGGGCGATCATCTCCAGTTGCGGATGCCACGGCTGCCCCGTGTAGACAAGAAAGCCCCCTTCTTCTACCGCGGCAGCGAGACCGGCGAGCGACTGTCGAATCTTCTCATTATCGGGAATCAACTCATATAAACCGGATACTACTGCAAGCGTCGGACGCGGCTCTATATTGGCTAGCGAGAATTCGTCAAAGGCATCCCCGAGTTCAAATCGGGCGAAGTGTTCCATTCTCTTTTCGAGGATCAATCGCCGGCCCGCTTCAACA
>JAVHMZ010097974.1:0-27503 GCA_034782995.1 Amazona versicolor
TCCAACCCTGGTCATCCTGGAATTTGGAGGAAACGACGGATTACGCGGGATCCCCGTCAGCTCGACTCGCGGAAATCTCGAGGCCATCCTTCAGCGGTTGCGGTCGGCCAAGGTGCGCACCGTGCTGCTCGGCATCACCTTACCACCAAACTATGGCGAGGAGTACGTCCAGCCATTTACCGCTATGTTCCCGGCCTTGGCGGGTCAATTCCGCCTGCGCTATATCCCTTTCCTTTTGGAATCGGTCTATCGGGATCGCTCTCTCATGCAGCCGGACGGCATCCATCCGAACGGCGAAGGCAATCGCATTGTCGCGGAGCAGGTCGACCGACTGATCGAACCCGTGCTCGCCGACGGGAAATAGAGATGGGTTACGCGGGCTCGGTTGACTTCCTGTACAAGCTGGGCAACGAGCTGAAACCTGGAGCAAAGTGGGATCTGGCGCGGATCGGTCTCCTACTAACAGCGCTCGGCAATCCCCAGCGTGGTGGCCGCTTCGTTCACGTCGCGGGCACGAATGGCAAGGGATCAGTCTCTGCCATGCTGGCCTCGATGTGTCGCCAGGCTGGTCTGCGCACCGGTCTCTATACCTCGCCGCACCTGGTGGAGCCAAGGGAGCGAATACAGATCGATGGCCATCCGGTCACCGAATCGGCCTTTGTCTCGGCGTTTGATGCCGTCCATCGCGCGGCCGAGACCTTCGCCGATCACCCGTCCTATTTCGAGACGATCACGGCCATGGCGTTCCTGCTATTGCAGGACTGCGATCTCGCTGTCATCGAGGTCGGCTTGGGCGGCAGGCTTGACGCCACGAACGTGATCGACCCGGAACTAACGGTTGTTACGCCCATTTCCTTCGATCACGAGGCCTTCCTTGGAAATACCCTGGAAGCGATTGCAAGCGAAAAGGCCGGCATTCTCAAACCTGGCGTTCCCGTAGTTGTCTCCGAGCAGCAGCCCGAAGTCATGCGGGTCCTCGAGTCCACCGCAAGAGGGTGCGCGGCGCCGATGGTTCGTCCGCCGGCGGTTCGCGACGTTAAGTTTCATCCGCGAGGCTGCACCTTTTCTCTGAACGACACCCGTTTTTCGTGCCCGCTTGCCGGGCGTCATCAGCTCACCAATGCACGGACGGCCATTGCTGCCGCACAGTGTCTTGGTCTGGAAACGGCCGCCATACGCGACGGCCTTTCTCAGACCGTTTGGCCGGGCCGTCTCGAATTTGCCGCCTCTTCGCCGGATATCGTTCTCGATGGCGCTCACAATCCGGCGGGAGCCCAGGCGCTCGCCCGTTATATCGAAGAGTTTTGCCGCGAGCGCGACGTATGGCTGATCCTGGGCCTGATGCGGGATAAGGCGGTATTGGAGATCTCCGAAGCATTGCTGCCGCTGGCTCATCGCGTGTTGCTGACGGCACCGGATGTGCCGCGTGCGCTTCGCCCGGAAGCTCTGGCAGAGACGCTTGCCTGGCCCGGTGCGTCCACCGTATCCACGCTTGAGGCCGCGTTGGCCGAAGCCGCTGGTGCTCCGCCCTCCGCGATCGTCTTTGTCACGGGCTCGTTGTTTCTGGTGGGAGAGGCGCGCCGTACACTGAAACTCGCATGAAGACTCTTCGCGGCGCGCTGATGGCAGACCCGCTGATCGTTCTCTCCACTGTGTTTTTCGGCCTTATCAGCCTGACCGCCGCTCTCATTAACAAGAACAGCGACATTCCAACGCGCGCCGCCCACCTGTGGGCCCGCTTTATCCTCACCGCTGGCGGCGTTCAAGTCACGGTGGAAGGATTGGAACGACTGCAGTCGGGCGGGAGCTACGTCTTCGCGGCGAACCACTCCAGCTACATGGACACACCCGTCGCTCTCGCTCATATTCCTGTCGAGTTCCGGTTCCTCGCCAAGCACGGCTTGTTTCAGATTCCGTTACTCGGGACTCACCTTTCGCAAGCCGGGCACATTCCGGTATTTCGAGGCGATCCGCGCGCCGCCATCAAGACACTGGCCATGGCGGCTGAAACCATTGAACGTAAGCACATCTCTCTGCTCACGTTTCCCGAAGGCGGCCGGAGCCGCGATGGTGCTTTGCAGAACTTCAAAGATGGCGCAGCCTATATTGCGATAAAGGCCGGGGTGCCGCTGGTACCACTCGTCATCAAAGGCGCACGCGCGGTGCTGCCGTTCGGCGGTGGCATTGTGCGATCGGGTGCCGTGAATCTGGAGATTCTGGAACCCATTCCAACCGCGGGCCTCTCACTGCGGGATCGCAATGCATTGACAAAGCAGACCCAGGAGGCCATCGAACGCCGAATTTAAGAGATAATTGCCCCTCGTCGATCACCAGAGAACAAGTCCTATGGGCAATCTCCCGTTTGTCTTGCGTGCAGATATCGTGATGGTCGTTCTGGTAGGAGCTGTTCTCGACCTGCGTTTCCGTCGCATTCCGAACTGGCTCACCGGATCGGCGTTGCTGGCTGGCTTCGTTTCGCAATCGGTATTTTTCGGATTCTACGGCTTCTGGGCGGCGTTGGCCGGCGCTGGTCTTGCTTTTACAATCTACCTGCCGCTTTACCTGCTGCGAGGCATGGGGGCGGGCGATGTCAAGCTGATGGCAGCCCTGGGCGCACTCGCAGGACCCCAGTCGTGGCTCATCATTTTTCTGGCGACAGCGCTCGCCGGGGGTGCCACCGGTGCATTGTTCGCGATGCTGCGGGGCCAATGGCAACGAACGGTTCTGAATCTCTGGTACATCATTCGAGAACTCTCGTCGCTCCGTGCTCCTTATTCCAGTAATCCCGAACTGGATGTACGGAATGACAACGCGCTGCGCACGCCGCACGGAGTTCTCATTGCTTGTGGGTGCTTAGCGGCACTCGCCATTCGACTCTAGGGCCGAAGCAGCACTTTCAGAACACCCCGCTCGGCGGCTTTTTCAAAGGCCTTCGGTGCGTCTCTAAGCTTGTACTCAGCCGCGATCATTCCTGACACATCCACCTTCCGAGAAGCCAGCAACGATATGGCAGGCTCGAACCGCCCGCATCGCGAGCCTTTCAACGTGATCTCGTTGACAATCACGGGTGCCATGTCGAGGTTCACCGGTTCATGAATGGTCGACTTCATGACGACCGTGCCGAGTGGCGCCACCGATTGCACTGCTTGCGTTAAGCCCGCGGCAGATCCCGTGCAATCGATTGCCAGCGGAAAGGACGCCGGAGGCGGAGGCTCTGTCGTGACTTCGATTCCGCGACCGCCTGCCACGGACAACTTCGCCGGATGCCGCCCAGTTACCGTAACGCGAGCTCCGGCTGACTGCAACACCTGAGACACCAGCAGCCCTAGCTTGCCATCTCCCAACACCAGGGTCCGCATTTCGGGCACAATGTCGATCTGGTCCAGGATTTCACAGGCCGCCGCGAGCGGCTCCACAAAAACAGCCGTTTCGTCTGGCATATTATCCGGAATCACGTGCACATTCTCGGACGGCAGAGTCAAGAATTCGGCAAAGGCACCCGGATGGCGCACAATTCCGAGCACCGTTCGATTCGGGCAGTGACGCCGAATCCCGTGCTGGCAGGATGCGCACCTGCCACAGGCCAGATTAATTTCGCCTACCACTCTTTGGCCGATTAACTGCGGCTGAGACTGGCATTGCTCCACGACGCCACAGAATTCATGGCCTGGGATGCCAGAGAAACCATAGTAACCACGTTTCAGTTCCAGGTCGGTGTTACAGATTCCGGCGAGACGAACGCGGATCAGAGCAGAGTTCGGATCAGGGCTGGGAAAGGGAACATCGGCCAGCGCGACAGCGCCGTGATCAAGCGTCACGGCCAGCATGGAGAAGCCTTATCGATTCGGAGACAAAAGTCTACCAGCGGTTTTTACTACCACCAAAGTCACGCTGCCGGCCACCGCCACCACCGCCCCCGCCTGTGCCCGAGCGCTCGCGCCGCTCTGGCGGACGCGCCTCGTTGACGACCAGAGCGCGCCCCATCAGGGCCCGGCCATTACAGGCCTGGACCGCTTGCGTAGCAGCTGAATCATCGTTGATTTCGACGAACCCGAACCCGCGCGCTTCCCCACTGAACCGGTCGCGCAGAATATTGACGCTGTCCACATGAACACCAGCCTCCTCAAAGAAGGCCTGAATGTCAGCTTCGGTCGCTTTGTAGGGTAAATTGCCTACGAACAGCTTAGTCACGAAATAACTCTCCTCACTTGTCGGTTCGGAAGAAAAGGTCGCCCTAATTGTGGGAATCCGACAAAAGCCGTCCACGGGAAATAACCGAAACTCCAAACTCCCTGCTCTATCGTCCCATAATCGGCAACATTCTTGAAGTCGAAAAGAATGCGATCGGGAATTCCGTCCAGGGGCAACGGATTAGCGAGGAGTAATTAGCCCTCCCAGCTTGTCGCCAGGCCGCCCCTGATTGCGAAAGAAGCGGGTAGCAAATGCCTCCAGATACTTGTAGCCCGATCCGGTGTTAAAAATCACCACGCGGTCGCGGCGGCTGAGCCACCCCAGGCGGACCAGATGGCGCACGGCGGCTACACAAGCTCCGCCCTCGGGGGCTGGGAAAATGCCCTCGAGAGCTGCCATTTCAAGAGCGCCGTTCAACATGTCATGATCGGCAATCGCGAGCGCCTGTCCGCCGCTCGCCCGGACTGCCCGCAAGACGAGGAAATCTCCAAGAGCCTTCGGCACACGCAGTCCAGCCGCGACGGTCTGGGCCTGCGTCCAGAATTCGCTCGCCTCGCTGCCAGTTTGAAAGGCGCGGACGATGGGAGCGCAGTTGGCCGCCTGTACGGCGACCATCCTGGGGCGTTCGGGGCCAATCCAGCCGAGCGCTTGCAATTCCTCGAATGCCTTCCACATGCCGATCAAACCCACCCCACCGCCACAGGGGTACAAGACTACGTCCGGGAGATGCCAGTTCATCTGCTCGGCTAATTCGTATCCCATGGTTTTCTTGCCCTCGATCCGGTAGGGCTCCTTGAGCGTGCTGACTTCAAACCAACCCTCCTGCTGCCTGCGTTCGGCTACGATTCGCGCGCAATCGCTAATCAGCCCGTCTACCAGGGTTGTATGCGCGCCAAAACTCTTCGCTTCGAGCCAGTTGGCGGCCGGCACGTCCGACGGCATGAATACGTGCGCTTCCAGACCGGCTGCGGCGCAGTAAGCGGCAAGCGCGCCTCCCGCGTTGCCGGCGGAGGGCACCGCGAGTTTCGTCGCTCCCAGCCTGCGGGCCATGGTGACGGCGCAACTCATGCCCCGAGCCTTAAAAGAATCGGTTGGGTTGCGACCTTCGTCTTTGATCCACAGCTGATCGAGTTCCAGCGCGCCGCCTAGAGCCGCGGCCCGGTGGAGGGGTGTCCAGCCCTCGCCCAGTGTGACCGCTTCCCCTTGTGCGGCCGGCAGCACAGGGTCGTAACGCCACATGCTGGCCGGCTGGCCGGCGAGATCTTCCCGGCGCCAGCGCGTTCGAATGCTGTCCAGATCGTAGCGCGCCAGCAGCGGACCGCCGCAGGCACAAAGATTTCGAAGTTCCCGGGGGGTGTAGATCTGCCCGCATCGGCTGCATTCGAGGCCAGTCACGCGCTCCATCAGGATTCATACTACGCAACGCGTGGTCACCCCTCGACCGGTGGCCTGGAGGACGAAAACTTATGGGAGAATTGGGTTACCTTACCAATGTTGGATCAATCCCGTGTGGCACAACCGCTCAGCCCGGATGAACACTCGGCTATGGTGCGATTCCTGTTTGGAATTCGCAAACAGTTGCAGCAGGTGTCAGACCTGTTTTCTACCCGGTATGGACGCGATAGCAGCATCGCCGAGAGCGCAGTGAAAACACTCGTGTCGATGACGTTGTTCGAACATGAATTGGGCCTGCTCGAGTCGCCGCACGCAGCGCCGGGAGCGCCCGAGCGCGGGGACGTTGAATCGGAAGAGGAGCGCAACCAGCCGCAACCAAGAGGCATCGGGCATAGTGCACTCTAAGGGTAGCCGGATGTCTGGTCGCGCTCTGGTTAATTGCTGCCGATTTTCGGTGAGCAGAGTGAGCCCTGCTGTCCTCACAGTCCGCGTTTTACTGGCCGTTGGTGGTTGGCTCATGCCCGGCTTCGCCCAATCAGCGGAGCTCCTGGTGCTGACCAGTGGTTTTACCGTCGAAGCACAAAGTCATAGCACGCACGGGGGAGTGGTCACGGCCAACGTGGGTACCGGGACGATGCAGTTGGCGGCTTCGGATATCGTCCAGATCATTGCGGAGGGAGCGGTTCGCGAACAGACGCGATTCACCGGAACTGACAGCGCGATTGGCGCGGGGGAACCGACGCCGGAAGCGGCACTCCGGCAAGCAGCTTTTGCCCAGGGATTGGATTACGCCTTCGTGCGGAGTGTAGCGTCCGTCGAATCGGCCTTGCGAACGGCGGCCGTTTCGCCGAAGGGGGCACTGGGATTGATGCAGTTGATGCCCGCCACAGCGGCGGACCTGCACGTGAATCCGCTGAAGACGTCGGAGAATGCCTCGGGAGGGGCGGCTTACCTGCGTCAACTGCTGATCACATACCGCGGTGACAGTGGGCTCGCTCTGGCTGCGTATAACGCGGGGCCGGGCGCCGTTCGCAAATACAGCGGCATCCCTCCCTATTTGGAAACCCGACGCTACATTGCGCGAGTAATTCAGGAATACAACCACCAGCGGAGCCTCGCCCCGGACGCAGCTGTGGCGCCCGCGCGGCTCAGGGCCGCTAACCGGTAAGGGCTCGGACGAGGGACTGTCCCTCGTTCAGGGGCTTGCGAGGGACTGTCCCTCCTTCCCATTCTCCGATGCCGAAGGCGGGATTGAGGGACTGTCCCCAGCGGTTCACCAACGGTTCAACGGTTTGGCTTGAGAGGGACTGTCCCTCCTCCCCATTCTCCGGTGCCGAAGGCGGATTGAGGGAGTGGGACTGTCCCCAGCGGATTTAGCGGATTGAGGGACTGTCCCCAGCGGATTGAGGGACTGTCCCCGACTGGAACGAGGGACTGTCCCCCAGAAACGCGCCAAATACCCGAACGTACCCTTCTTTCTTGCATTTGAGGGAACCACGACGCGGGTCCTGCGTCGATGGCAGTAAGTTTGGATATCCTGAGAAGGTTCCGCCCATACATGCGTTCGTTCTTCCTCCCGTGCCGGCTGCAAACCTTCCGTTTCGTAGCGGTTGTAGTCACTTTCGCCGGCTTGGTGGGCGCCTGGCAAGGCCCGACCGCTCCGTCGAATCCTGCGCCACCGGGTCAGGCTGGACAAAACCAGCCGGGACAGAATCAGCCGCCAGCGAGCGCGTCTCCCGACACTCCCATTCGAGTGCGCGTAAACGAGGTGATTGTGCCGGTGACCGTCACAGACGAAAAGGGGCGGTTCGTCTCGGATCTGGATCAAAAAGATTTTCAAGTTTTCGAGGACGGCAAGCCGCAAACGATCCGCTTTTTCACCCGGGAGCGGAGCCAGCCGGTCGTGATCGGCTTCCTGCTCGATTTGAGCACCGCCAGCCGGATCCATTGGAAGAATTATCAGGCGGCCTCGACCGAGTTAGTCCAGAACCTGCTCACCGGCGATCCGAAATACTCCGGATATCTCATTGATTACGCCCAGGACGCGGAGGTGGCCGTAAACACCACCTCCGAATCGGAGCCGCTGGTCGACAAGATCCGCACCTTGAAGCCCGGAGGGGGCGCGGCACTCTTTGACGCCGTTTACCTGGCTTGCACCAGCCGGAAACTGGTGCAAGGCGAGCCGATTGAGCCCCGCCGCATCATCGTCATTATTGGTGATGGTCACGATAACGCGAGCAAGCACTCTCTGGCCCAGATTGTCGAGCTGGCCCAGCGGAATCTGGTCACGGTCTACTGCATTTCCACGCAGGCCTTCGGATTTGCCAACGAAAGCGAGGATACTCTGGTGCAACTGGCGCGGGAGACCGGGGGTCGCGTGGTCTATCCGCTCGGCGATGTCTACAAAGATACCGACGGGTACCTTTCGCATCCCTCCGATGACGGCAATTACGCGTTGACGGTGGGAACGGGCGCTTACCGCTCGGTGGTGGACAGCCGCATGTACCGTGCGGTGGCCGATATCGCGGGGGAAGTCACCACCCAATACATCCTGCGCTATACCTCGGAGAACCCGAGTGACAAGGCCTACCGGAACGTAAAGGTGGTGGTGGACCTGGGCAGCGTGAAAGTGCGGGCGCGCCGGGGCTATTATGCCGGTACCCCTTGAGGCCATACGCCCTCCGGGACAGTACGTCCCATATCCGGGTCATGTGAGAGGGGCAATAGGAATTCTCCGGCCCTGTCTCTACACTGAGGGAAGGGATACCGAGGAAAGAGCAGTAGGGCCAGTTTGAGGACTGTCGCTTGCCGGCACGGATACTTCAGTTCAGCGATTACCGCAACCGTTTCGAAGCGCCGGCGGGGCCGCCGCAAGAGGGACAGTACTCGCTTCTGATCTCCGACCTGCCCGAACGCGGCTCTGAAACCCTGGGAGTTCTGTTGCTCGACTCGGCGACCGATACCCTGCACATCCGCCTCCGGCGTGACTGGGACGAGGTGGCCGATGAAGAGGACGCGGAGGTGCTGCGCGAGCTGGAGGCCGATCTGCAAGGCCTGAGCCGGGAGCGCGGCGGCACTGCGGTACTCGATTACCTCGAGGCGGACTGCTCGAATTCGCTGCGGGTCACGGACCGGGAGGCAGTTTCGGTTTCCGATTTCGACCGTACTCTGCGGACGCTGTACCGCGAGCACGTGCCGGCCAGCGTCGTACCATTTCGCACGCACCTGCCGCGCTACACCCTGGCGGTGGCGGCCGGGCCGTTTCTAACCAACCCGGAAGATGTGAGCGCCGAGGAATGGATCGAAGTACCGGACGATCTGCGTCTCGATCCGGATATGTTTATTGCCGAAATCCGGGGCCACTCGATGGAGCCGCGCATCCCGAACGGCAGCTTGTGCGTGTTTCGCAGGAACGTGGTCGGTTCTCGCCAAAACCGGCTGGTGCTGGTGCGCAACACCTCGCTCGCCGACGACAATCAGTACACGGTCAAGCGCTACAAGAGCGAAAAGCAGATCACCGAGGAGGGGTTTCAGCAAACCCGCATCCGGCTCGAAAGCCTGAACCCGGATTATCCGTCTTGGGATCTGGACGAGGACAGCGAAAAATATCAGGTTGTGGCAGAATTCGTCGCCGTGCTCGAATAGCCGGGAATCCGCAAATCCAGGCGGGCGCGACGGAACTTCCGGCCCGATAGTTTCGTTTACCGGGCGTATATGTCTGCTGTCGCAGTAACGCCCTTTCCGTTTCGATCGGCCGCGCCCTCCACGGGAGGCGGATTTAAAGGGAGTGTCCCTTCGATAAGCTCAGATGCTAGAGGTTCAAACGGGAGAGGTGGCCGTACGGGCAGCATGTCCTCCGAAGAGGGCATCGTTCGGGGCCGGTCGGATTTGAGCGTGGAACAGTTGCTGGTGGAACGTTGCTTGCGTGGAGAGCAGGGCGCCTGGGACGACCTTCTTCAGCAGTATACGCGGCGTGTTTATGCGCTTTGCTACCGCTTCACCAATCGTGAGGGGGACGCGCAGGATTTGACGCAGGAAGTATTTCTGCGTGTGTTCCGCACGCTCGGAAGCTTCCGGGCGGGAGAGGGCTGCTTCGGCGTGTGGCTGACACGCCTGACACGCAATCTGTTAGTCGATCACTACCGGCGCACGAAGCAGGAGCGAGTCACCGACGCGCTCGAAGACAAGCTTGCCGTGCTCGAGGAGCGGACATCGCAAGCCGGCCGGACCGATAGCCTGCTGCGAGGACGGGAAGCGGGTGAATTATTGCAGGCGGCACTCGAGCGCCTGTCACCCGAGTTGCGTGAGACAGTGATCCTTCGAGACCTGGAAGAGATGGAATACCGGGAGATCGCGCAAGTGCTGGACGTGCCGGAGGGTACAGTGAAATCCCGTCTGAATCGCGGGCGAGCCGAACTGGCTCGCGTGCTGCGACGCCGCAAGGTGAGCGTCTAAGCGGCCGGGCGAACTCGTAATGGAAAGTGGCCGCCCGGATGCGAGCGGACAGACAAGACCGGAAGATAAAACCGAAAACAAGAATTGATAAACCAGTAAACCGATAGAACAGGCATCAGAAAAAGTAAAGTTCGTGCAGAAAGCAATGACATGCGCAGAGGTTGAGATCCGGTTGGCCGACTACCTGGACGGCACAGCGGCTCCGGAGATGTGCGCCCGGCTGGAGAGTCATTGCGAAGGCTGCCAGGCGTGCGCCGGCCTGCTCAGTGCGGCAGGCGAGGGTTTGGCACTGCTGCGCGAAATAGAGCGTGTGGAGCCTCCTGCGGATCTGCTGACGCGGCTGTCCTTTCAGGCGCCCACCGGCCGGTTGCGCGAGGCCTGGGAAGAACCGGGCCCGCTGAGCCGCTGGTTACGTCCGCTGCTGGAGCCGGTACTGAAGCCGCGGCTGGCCATGGGTATGGCCATGACGATTCTCTCGTTTGCCATGCTGGACCGCTGTGCCGGTGTCCGTGTGGAGCACGTGCAGGCCGCGGATTTGAATCCGGGCCGGGTATGGAGCAACTTTGAAGGGAAAGTGCTTCGCACGCGCGATCGCGCCGTGAAGTATTACGAAAATCTGCGCTGGGTCTACGAAGTGGAAGTGCAACTGAACGCTCTGCGGAACGGGAACGGCGCGAACAGTCTGGCGCGTCCGGAAGGCGGGCGTGACCAGAGCGCCGACCGAAGCACCAACTCGGAGGCGGCCACGGGCCCGGCCGACGCAGGCAGCTCTAAACAGGAACAGCCCAAACAGGAACAGAAGGACACAGGACGATGACTTGCTATATTCACGCGGACACGCCGGCCCAGGCGTTTTGCAGGACGTGCGGGCGGGGGCTGTGCGCGATTTGCCAACGCGAAGAGGGAGGGACAGTCCTCTGTCCGGACCATGTGGGCAGTGGGGCGGCCGCCGGTTACGGGCCGACGGGATCGAGCGGCCCGGGCGCTTATACATGGACCGCGCCGGCCAGACCGGCCGTACGGACCTATCCTGTGCTCGCACTGCTGCTCGGCTTGATTCCGGGCGTCGGGGCGATTTACAACGGGCAGTATCTCAAGGGTCTGGTGCACGCCGTGATCTTCGGACTGATCATCAGTGTGCTGAATTCCTCAGAAGGCAACGGGCCCGCGCCGCTGTTTGGCATCCTGCTGGCTGCGTTCTTGTTTTACATGGCCTTTGAAGCCTTTCACACGGCCCGCCAGCGGGAGCTCGGCCTCCCCGTGGAGGAATGGTCTTTTCTACGGGGAACAACGTCAGGCCGGACACGCGGAGCAACGGCGTTTGCCTCGGGGTCTGGATCGGACACCGTACCGGGCGATCTCGCCGTGGCGCCGAGCCGCGGGGGCGCCCTGGGGCCGGTGCTGTTGATCGGCGTGGGTTTGCTCTTCCTGCTCGACACCCTGCACTGGATCAACTTTCGCGAAGTGGGACGCTACTGGCCGGTGCTTTTGATTGGGGGCGGAGTGTACATGCTTTACAACCGGGCCGCCGGTGTGTCGAATAGCGCGCAGACTTTCGATGCGGCCAGTCGTGGGTCGGGCGTCGCGACCGATGCCGGGTATCGCGAGCCGATGCCAGCGAACAAGGGCGAAAGGACGCTTTAGATGAGCCGAAAAGCGATGCTCATGCGCGATCTGCGATCTCCCGTGCTGCTGGTTGTGCTGGGAACCTTATTCGTTTTGCAGCAGAACGGCAGGGCTTCCCTGTTTGAAACCTGGCCGGTTCTGCTGATCTCGCTGGGATTGATGCTGCTGCTCGAGCGCACCGCCAATACCGACCTGCAGACCACACCGGGAGCATCGCAATGAGACCGCGCCGCAGCTTTAGCGGACCCGTGCTGCTGATCGCAGCCGGTGTCGTACTTCTGATTAACGCCATCTCGCCAAATGTCCGCATTCTGGATGCACTGGCCAGTTACTGGCCGTTCATTCTGATCGGTTGGGGCCTGCTTCAAATCGTAGAAATCCTGCTGCGTTATACGCAGAGTTCCTCGGTGCGGGTGCGCACCATGGCGGGTGGCAGCTGGGCGCTGGTGTTTCTGATCGCGGCGGGTGGATTGGCTTTGCAGCAGGCCCGGCGCGCCGCGCCGTGGTGGCATGGCGGCGGATGGATGCGAGGCGTGGAGGCCTTCGGCCACGAGCATCAGTTCTCTTTCGATGCCATGGCACGGCCGGCCGGCCGCGCGCCACGTGTCGTGATCGAAACGTTTCGCGGCGACGCCAAGATCATGGGCGGCCCCGGTACGGAGGTTACGGTGACCGGCCGGAAGCTGATTCGTGCGTTCGACGATGCCGATGCGGCCCGCGCTGACAAGGTGACGCCGGTCGAACTGATTACCCAGGGCGACGCGATCGTCGTGCGATGCCGTCAGGATACGCACGGTGAGCGTTCACAGGTGTCGAGCGACCTCGAGATCCACGTTCCTTCCGGGGCAAGTATCGAAGCGACCGGCATCGTGGGCGACTTCGATATCAACGGAGTCTCGGGAACGGTCGATATCAGTAGTCAGAACGCCGGCATACGCCTGGAGGATCTGGGCGGTAACGTCAAAATCGAGACCGGTCGCAGTGATCTGATTCGCTGTGTGAACGTCAGGGGATCGCTCGATCTGCGAGGCCATGGGGAAGATCTCGAGTTGAACCGCATTGCGGGCGATGTGCGCATTGCGGGTGATTATCGCGGATCTGTATCGTTGCGCGAAGTCTCGCATCCGGTGCGCATGGAGAATCTGCGCACGGAATGCGACCTGCGGCAGGTGGCAGGAGAACTGCGTATGGAGCGCGGCAGCCTAAGTCTGGAAAACGTCGTGGGTCCGTTGAAGTTGAATACCCGTGCCACGGACGTCAAACTGAGCAATTTTTCCGGGCAGGTGGAGCTCTCGGTGGACCGCGGTGATGTCGAACTGCGCCCCGGGCGGCTGCCCCTGGCGCCCATTGCCGTCGAATCGCATGGCGGCAATATTGAACTCGAGCTGCCCGGGTCCGCGGGGTTCACAATCAACGCAGCTACCGCCCACGGCGAAATTGAGAATGACTTCGAGAGCGGATTGCATGAAGAAAAGGCGGGGAGCGGCGCCCGCCTGACCGGCACGATGGGCTCGGCGGCCGATCAGCCGGAGGTGAAACTCAAGACCGCGCACGGGCACATCACGATCCGCAAGTCCGGCAACGGTACCGAGGGCGGAGAGACGCGCGCCCGGCTGTAGTCGTCCACGAACGTCGCCTTTCCGTAAACACCCAGCCAGTAAACATCCACAAAGTAAAAAACCGGTAAGTAAAAAACCAGCCCACGAAATCGTCCACGACCGGTCGCGTGTTCCCGGGTGGTCGTCGTCAATGCTGACGTTCAGGTGTATCGTGGCGCACGAGTATTCTCAAGTAAAAGTGTTAGATTGAGAATCCTACGTTCAAGGCGGTTTCGTAATGCTTGTAGTGCGAAGAGTTAGTGCGGCCACGCGGCTCGTATGTTCCCGTGTCCTGTGCGTTGCTGTGTTCACCTGTTATGCCTCCCTGGTGGGGGGCGACCTGAGCGAAGCACACCGGCTGGAAGCGGCGGGTGACCTTAGCGGAGCGCGGCGTGCGCTCGAAGCAGACAGTTCCCCCGACGGTATCCGCGCTTATGCCGAATTCCTGTCCCGGCACACGGCCGATAGTGACACGGCCAGCCGATCCGACCTGCGCAAAGCTCTGGATCGTTGGGCGGCGCAGGCGAGCAATCCGACGGCCCGGCAATCGATTCTGCAGGAACTTGCTGAAACGGATCTTCTCTCCGGCAATGCGGCCGACCTGACCGAAGACCTCACACGATTGCGGAGCAGCGGTGGGACAGCCGACGCAAAACCGGGGAACACCGCGCCCCCTGCACCCACAGCAGCAATGCTGATTCCCGGGCCGCTTCCCGCGTTTGCCCGCATGGCCGCCTTGACGCCGGATGTGGCTCCGGAGGAGCTGCTACCGGCGCTTGCCCGCAACGTCGTCACAAACGGTTTTGAAGCATCCGGCAACGAGTCGTTGCAGCAGACCGAATATTTGCGACTACTGGTGCGGTATCTGGGACAGGCGCGCGAACTGCAGGCTATGGCCGTGAAGGATCACAAGATTGTTGTTCCGGCCTGCGACAGCGACGAAACGGGCGCCATTCTGAAGGTGCTGGGATATCGGATGCGCGGTTCGTGCGGTGGCGATATTGTGCTCGAAACAGTAAATCCCACACGAGCCTTCCTGACCGTGGATTCGGGATTTCCCATCGCGCAACTGGAAGCGGAGCTACGCGCCAACCACAAATTCGAGCTGCCCTACGCGCCCACCTCGATCCCGGTTCTTTATACGACTGAGTATTGGATGCAGGCGTTCGGTCGCAACACCTCCGGCGACTTCATTGATGCGTTCTTATCGGATCCATCCCTGTGCCGGCTCTATCTGGGGCTCTCGCATCTGGATCGCGTCACGGCCGATGTGCTGCGTAAGCAGGCGCCGCCCCAACGGTTGAAGACGTACGCCAATGTGCTCGATTTCTACGGCGGCATGTTTACGGTAAAGAACGGGGTGGCCGCTGTACCCGGCTCGGCGAAGGCGTGGGCCAGCCTGGTAGGGGCTTCACCCAGTAATCCAGGCCAGTTTTTTGAACGGTTGATGACGACCGACGACGGTTGGGCAGCCAGTTATTATGACGCGCTTGCAAGGTTGGAAGGCCCGACCGCCGCGTATTTGACAGACCCGCAACGGCTGCGACGCTTTTACGATGCGCTCCGGGGAAAGGTGACCAGCCCCGGGCCGGCGCGTCCGGTGTTCCGGTCGAGCACGGAACTGATGCTGCTGACCTCCGCGCTTACCATCGATCACGACGGCCAGGCGCATGTGCCGGGCGGCATCGACAGCTGGCGAGCGTTGTTTGTGAAGCACCCGCACGGCAAGTACGATGCGAAGCTGACGCGCGCGGCCGGATCCTGGCGCAACAATGACGATCTGCTGGAAGCGCTGTTCGCTTTGAGCCGCAAAACGGTGGAGAACGAACCCCTGCGGGTCTTCCTGGCATTGAACGATATCGACCGGCGGCGTAATAAGCCGTTGTCCCAGCCACTGGTGAACCGTTTGATCGCCGGCTACCGGCAGATCGGTATGCAATACAACGTCTTTGCGGACGTGCCGAATATGAGTGAGCCGACAATGGGCCACTATCTGGACTGCGTCAGCGACCTGTCGGCCATTCGAGACAGCCTGCTGCGGGCTGACGCGGCCGGAACGTTTGAGGCCTCGGTTGAACTTTGGCGCATCTTCGACATACGCGGCCAGATCAGCGCGGACAACGAGGATTCCAGTTTCGGGCAGCTGATCGCGCCATTCACGCACGTTCGCCAGCCGCATGAAGCGTTCGACGCCGGTCGCGCCGCCATCGATACGCTAATCACAGCGGCCTCCGGCCGGGCACCGTACGCCTCACGTCAAGATCAGATGATCGAGCTGCTGGTGGGCCGCTTGCCGGGTCCTAATCCCCCCTCGCCTGCGCCGCCCAGTGACTTGTTTCTGAAGATCTACGACGCCCAGCGCCTGGTGCCGGTGGACACCCTGTTCGGTCTGGCGTCGGCCAAGGCAACGCCCGACGGCAAGCTGTTGAAGAGCCTGCGCTCCGAGCTGGACCGGGAAGGGGAGGCCGACACTGCACGCGGGGCGCTTTCGGCCGACGAAAAGAACGCGCTCACGTCCGGATATTGGAGCAGCCGGCACATCGAGCAGGAGCGGCGCTTTGATATTGATAAAGCCCTCAAGAACGCCGGAGGGCGCAAGGATTTGCACGATGCGCTGGCACCGTTCCTGCGGGATTCGCTACTCGGCTTCGTCTACGCCTACTATGCCCCGCCGGGCGCCCAGCTTCTGTTAACAAACCCGATTTTCGTTCGGACGCACGATTTCCTGGGCGCCGAGAATAATCCCATGCTCTGGCGCAATACCGAGGTTTCGGGCACCGGCTGGCCGGCGAGCGCCGGTGGCAAATTAAGCGGATCCTTGAGTACGGTAGCGTACGCGCTCGCCGAAGCCGAGCAAAATTTCCTGACGCCGCGCCGCGAACAGGCATTGATCTGGGCAGATCTGGCGCCGCAGATGATTGTAGACGTCACGGTGACGCGGTGGGCCGCGGTGAAGCCGGAGCAACTGCAGTGGACTGCGGCTCATCTGCGGCGTGGCCGCAACCTTCTGGCAGCGAGTGCGCTCGATAGCGGCGTGGAGGCTCATGTGCTCGATTCGTACGCTCGGTACACGACTCCTGCACAGGTGGATTGGCTCCGCGTCCATCTGGTGCCGAAGCAGGCTGCACAGGCCATCGCGACAGTCCCGCCTTCCGTCCTCTACGCCCTAGCGGACGACCGCAGCCTGCGCGGCGTAGCACCCGATCTGGCGGTGGAGGAGATTGCGCAGCTGGAACAACGCAAATTGCCGGCGCTGGATCCGGCCGCCATCGGCCGGGTATTCGGCTCGCCCAAGCCGACCCTAACGCACTCCTATGTACCGGGATTGCTGCATCTGAGAACTTTTCCTGCCCTGATGGGTTATTCCAGCCGTATACTGGCGGAGACCTGGGAGTCGAATGCGCTCTACTATGCGGCGCTGGCCGACGAGCTTGCGATCCCGGCGAACCGGTTGGACGCCTATGTGCCCGAATGGAACCGATCGACGATCGAGAACATCTTCGCCACCCACCTGGAGGACTGGCCCGCAATCCTCCGCTCGCTTCATACCACGGGCGAACACGAACGGGCCCGGGCGCGGGGTGATCTAGCCAGTGCCGGCTCAGGGAAAGAACCAGCAATCAACTAGAGCCGTGTTCCAAAGCCCCCTCTCGAGCGGTCTTATTCATAATGTCAAAGGATCTCTGGTGATCAAAACCATTCGATATAGCTGCTGGTGCGCGATTGCGGTGGTGCTATTAGCCCCCTTCTTTGTGCGCGCTTATGCTCAGGAAGAATCACAGACCACGTTCCGCGTCAAAGTGGAATATGTGGTGTTGTCGTTCGCCGTTACCGACAGCAAGGGTAAGTACCTGAACGGGCTGAAGCCCAAAGATTTCAAGGTGTTTGAAGACGAGATTCCGCAACGGCTGGCCACTTTCGCCGAAGGGAACCGGACCCCGATGCAGGTGGCCGAGAACGGTGAAATGAAACCACTCCCGCCGGGAGCAAACCCGGATCAGCCATCGTCGGCCTTCGCACCAGGCGCGGCGCCCGGTCCGGGTGTTGTGGATTTGCGCGCAGCCGGGACGGGCACCAACGTCTTTGTTCTCTTCGATACCAGCAACTATATGTATCGGGGCTTTGTGTACGCATCCGATGCGATTGCGGATTTCATTCGTGGTCTGGATCGCGCCGATTCGATTGCCGTGTACACCTATAGCCGCAATCTGAACCGTGCTGTGTCCCTGAATCGCGATCGCTCCAACGCCATCGCCGGGCTAAGAAAAGCAGTCGCGGGCGACGATTCCGCTCTTTATAATTGCCTGCTGCTGACGCTGCGCGACGCCGCCAAAGTAGCCGGGCGCAAGGTAGTCATCGTGTTTTCAAACGGGCCCGACAACGCCAGCATGGTGGCGCCCGACGACGTGCGAGCGGTAGCAGAGGACGAGGGCATTCCGATCTACGTGATCTCGACCAACGAAGTGAGCAAGGATCCGATTTCGAGCAACATCTTCAAGCGCATCTCGACCAATACGGGCGGCAAGAGCTACTTCGCCAAGACCTGGCAGAAACAGATTGAGGCATTCGAATCGATCCGTGAGGATCTGGGCAACAGCTACACCATCACCTACTACCCGCAGCCCAATCCGAATGACGGATTCCGCAAGATTCGCGTTGAGTTGAATGGCGAATCCACCAAGAAGTTCAAGGTGCGCGCACGTCCCGGATACCGCCCGCAGCGGGGCATTTAAAGCGGCACGCTTCCACTCGGGAGCATCGGGCCTCGATACACTGAGGTAAGTCATGATCAACGGCAAAAAGATCTGCGTCGTAATGCCCGCATATAACGCCGAGAAGACGCTGGAGCAGACCGTTCGTGAGCTGCCGGAGTGCGTCGACGCGAAAATCCTGGTGGACGATTCGAGTAAGGATCGCACCGCCGACCTTGCTGCCAGCATGGGGATTCCGGCTTATGTCCACGATCGCAACTACGGGTATGGGCGCAACCAGCAGACCTGTTACCAGGAAGCCTTGAAGGCCGGCGCGGACATTATTGTCATGGTGCATCCCGACTATCAGTACACGCCGCTGCTGGTGACTCCGATGGCCAGCATGATCGCCTACGATGTGTATGACGTCGTTCTGGGATCGCGCATCATCGGAGGCGGTGCGCTGCGCGACGGCATGCCGTTCTATAAGTATGTCGCGAACCGTCTGTTGACGGCCTTTCAAAACCTCTTTCTGGGCGTCAAGCTGTCCGAGTATCACACCGGTTTTCGCGCCTTCAGCCGCCAAGTGCTGGAAGCGTTGCCGCTTGGCGAGAATTCTGACGATTTCGTTTTCGATAACGAAATGCTGGCTCAGATTGTGATGTTCAACTACCGAATCGGCGAAGTGTCCTGCCCGACGAAATACTTCAAAGAAGCGTCATCGATCAATTTTCGGCGCAGCGTCACCTATGGCTTGGGCGTCTTGCGCACGACACTCTCATTTTTTGCTCACAAGCTGGGCTTGCGGCACAGCCGGCGCTTTAACCCTAATGGAAGCCGGCCCAAGCAAGGGTATTACCGTCCCGCTGTGGCTATGGCTGCCGCTGCCGGTGGACTGCCAGGGGCGCAAAGGCCTGCGATACCGGCATCAGCTGAATGACGTTGATATTGACCCGACCGGGCCGCGACACAGCCCAATAGACGGCATCGGCGATGTCGTCCGCTGTCAGCGGCTCAGTACCCTCATAAACAGCCTCGGCGCGTTTCTGGTCCCCTTTGAATCGCACCTGCGAGAATTCCGTACCTCCCGCAAGCCCGGGCTGAATGTCGGTGACTCTCACCGCCGTGCCTAACAAATCGGAACGCAACCCGTAGCTGAACTGATGGGTAAAGGCCTTGGCAGCTCCATAGACATTTCCGCCCGGATAGGCGAACTCGGCTGCCGTGGAACTGAGATTGACAATGTGGCCGCGATTGCGCTGTACCATCCCGGGCAATACAGCGTGCGTGCAATACATCAGGCCATTGATGTTGGAACGAACCATGGCGTCCCAGTCGTCCAGGTCCGCTTGCTGTGCCGGGTCCAGACCGATCGCCCCGCCTGCGTTATTGACCAGAACATCGATTTCATCAAATGGAGCCGGTAGAGCACCGACGGCTTGGGCTACTGCTTCACGATCACCAACGTCGAATGTTAACGGCAGAAAACGCGAGGGGAATTCTTCTGCAAGCGAACGGATGCGTTCAGCACGCCGCCCTGTGCCGATGACGCGATTTTCAGCGTCATTCAGGAAGCGCTTAGCGATAGCCTCGCCGAATCCGGCGGTCGCGCCGGTCACCAGAATTGTCATGTCTTCCCCACCCTAGCGCAACAGGGCCGGGAAGTAGAGCCCATCTGCAAACTCAACATCAGCGAGTTTGGTACGAAGACGTAAACGATCTAATTTCCTAAAGGCATTCGACCAAAACAAGCGCGCTTGCGGCACCTTCGGTCTGCGGAGTCATCGTTCTTCAACGATTGCGATCACGAGCTCTTCCACCGCAAGAGAACGCGGGGTCGACCGGGTTCACATCCAGTTTGGCTGACTTGACATCAAACCCGGCCAAAGCCCGATGCCTTACTCAGGAAGCATGCTCTCTAGTATCTCCGTTGACTTTTCGGGCACAATTCTGGTGGCAATCACGTCGAACTTCCCGTCAAG
This sequence comes from Amazona versicolor, assembly GCA_034782995.1. NCBI lineage: Eukaryota > Metazoa > Chordata > Aves > Psittaciformes > Psittacidae > Amazona > Amazona versicolor. The sequence goes on from JAVHMZ010097974.1 coordinate 19,939, forward strand.
AGGAACACAGTTCTTACCGTTCAGATCACAGCGATCCGTCTCACCTACACCCGTTAGTTCATTCCTGCCGTTGAACCGGAAGACTATATTGGCCCTTTGCGTTGCAACCGGATGGCCGGTCGAATCAAACACAAAGTAATATTCCGTCGAGCTGAAGCGATCCGGTCTCATTTGCCGCCAACTGCCGATAAGAGGTGAGATGGAAACCAGGCGATCATTCGCACCGGTCGCCAGGAAGACCCCACCAGCACCGAAGGAGGCAAAAGCGCTGAATGTTATATCAGGTTGAGTCAGATGGATGGAGAAGATCCACGATCCTTCGATGCGCAATGGCATGGCGGCATGGTCTCCCGGTGATTCGAATTGCGCGTTGGCAAGCGAGGTCGTGGCGAGCAGCAACGAAATTAATGGAAGCGAGGCTAAAAGACCTCGCGCTTTGGGTCGCGTGCTGGTGAAGGCTTGAGTCATAGGCATTGCTTCCTTTCGCCTAAACTCTATCCGGCAGATGTAAGGCGCGCTAGTAAAAATGCGCCAAAGTTCGACCCTTCTTAAAGAGACGCTAGTTCGGCTTGGTCAGCGGATTGTACTGGCGGAAATACAATACCAGCATTACTAAGTAGGCCGGAAGGATTGTCTCCCGAGAACAGGCGGAAGTCATGGATCAAGTGCATCTGATCGTGATATCCAAACTCATGCGCGATCGTCGTCCATGAGATGTGAGTGGACATTGCTTTCGTACTGGCCGCCGCTTCGAATCTGACGATGCGGGAATAGAGTTTAGGCGACACTCCTACATGCTCACGGAACGATCTCTGAAAGCTACGAATGCTCTGTCCTGAGTCGTGCGCGAGAACGTCGACCCGGCATCGCCCGTTGTTGCGCATGATCTGATTCGTCACGAGTTCAATGGAGTCACGAACCGGCCTCGAAATACTTCGACTGGCTATAAAGCGATCTGCGATTTGCACGCGCTCTTCAAAGGATCGCGCATTGCCCAGGCGTTGCTGAAGTTCTGAAACTGCCGAGCCTAAGACATCATGGGCCGCGTAGTCGCAGTCGGTGATCCTAAAAACCGGCAACCGAAATAATTGATAAATGGCGTCAGGCTGGAACTGAATAGCAAAGCCCTCAACATTCCCGGTAAACAGTAAGTAGTGTCTTCGATGAGTCTCTAACCCGACCAGTGACGCACTGTCAGGTTTCCGGATGGCGTCCGTACCGGCCCGTCGTATTTCGAGCGGTGTACCAAACTCAAAATCGAGCAAATGGGAAGATCTGGCTGGCACACCGACCGAGTGAATAGACGCGCCTAGTTGGGCCTCACGCTGTGTGTAGTAGCGGACAAATCGCCTCCTTCCCGCTGAAGGTTTATTGAATTTGTATATCCATTTACCGGATCTCATTGACTGTCAGCCGATCCTATCGCAATGTGCGAAGAAGAATAATGCCGAGCGGAGTCTACGGGTGAGCGAAGACTACCGGGCAGCACTCCGAGTCATTAATGCATATAATCAGCACTTCTTAGACGCAGAATCTCATGGTCGTCACTTCCCTCAGCTACATCCGCAACTGCTTCCCCCTTCGAACGCTTGGCCAAGCTCCAATTTGCTTGATCGAAGTCAACACGGCCTCCATCGTACGCTTACGTTATTCCTTGCTGTTGGGATAGTTCAGCGGCGAGCGCGGCTTCCCGCTCGCCAAGACCCATGCCTGATTGCACATCGGTTCGTGTGCGCGAGCAGCGATTGACCTAAGCTTCCCCTATCGAACGGAGAGATTGTGATCTTCGCGAGTATCGTTTGCGCCGAGCCTTCCGTGTCGTTTCGATCCACTATTGTGGAGGCATGCTGCAGTCCGGTCACTTCGACGAAGAGCGTTTTCCAACAGCATCCTTTCAGATGCAGAACGAGAGTCCGAAACCCACCGAGGAGGAAGGGGAGCAGAAGCCAGAAGAAGACAAGAACCTAGATCGCGACGGAGGGAACCGCCAGCCGACGGATCACTCCGGCGACAAGTAAAGAGACCGGGCGCCCGGGGGAGCGGAAGGAACTCAGGTGGGCCCGGAAGGAATACGGGCGTTGCGAATTACTCGTCGCGCCCGTGCACGTGGGCAGGCGGATGCGTGGCTTCAATGGCCTTGAAGTGCGACTTGAGGTGGTAGCTATGCCGGGCGCCCTTCGGCACGACCCAGCTGTCGCCAGTCTCCAACCGAATGGTCTGGCCGTCGAGTGTCAGCTCCGCCGAACCTTCGATGACGTAACCGACGGTTTCGTAATCGCGAGAAGTCTCCTCCGGTTTCTTCTGCGTTGGCTCTTCGTCCCAAAGGCGCATGGCGATCGACTTGCCGGAGGCGAGATAGCGCTGGCCGAGTTTGCCGCTTGGGGAGAACTGAGAATCGACTTTGGTGACGGTAGAATCGCTCACGGTCGATAGACGCCGGAGCCGTCTAAAGTGGAACAAGAAGGAGAGCGACTTGGCGACGAACCGGCTGGAGATCCTGGAAGGGATGTTGGAGGCAGACAGCAACAATTCTTTCGCCCGATACGGACTGGCGATGGAGCTGGCGCGATTGAGCCGATTGGACGATGCGGCGCGGGAGTTCGATCGGCTGTTGCAAAGCGATCGGGATTACGTTGCCGGCTACTTTCACGCCGGGCAGAACTACGAAAAGTTAGGGGATGTAGAAAGCGCTCGGCGGATGTACAGCGAAGGAATCGCGGCCGCCGGGCGGAAGGGCGACGGGCACACGCGCGCGGAGCTGGAAGCGGCGCTGTCGCTGCTGCCGGTATAAGCGAATCAATTCGCCCGAAGGGCGAGCATAGGATCGATTCGTGAGGCTCTATGCGCCGGAATATAGCTGGCAAGCAGCGCGACAGTCCCCAACAGAACTACCATTCCAGCGAACGTGAATGGGTCAGCCGGAGCAGTCCCAAACAACAGAGAAGCAATGAACTGGGCAACTCCGATGGAAGCCAAGGTCCCGACGCAAATTCCGGCTACCGTCAAGCGCAGCGCTTTCCAGATCACGTCGCGCAAAACGCGCCCTTGTGATGCGCCAACGGCCATACGGATACCAATCTCCTGCGTTTGCCGGGTGACGGAGTACGAGATCACTCCATAGATTCCTACCGAAGCCAACAACAATCCCAAGCCCGCGAAGATTCCAACCAGCAGCACAAAGAAGCGCCGCGGCGATGTCGCATGATCCACCACGCCTTGAACCGCCCTCAATTGTGTCGCCGCCTGCCCTGAATTTACCTGCCGCAACATGCTCATGACCGATGGAGCCAGCGTGGCAGGAGGCAGATTGGAACGTACTACCAGTTCGGCGCCCTCCGGCCCAAACTGCTTTGTCGCCGGCAAGTACATCTGCCAACCGGCATTTTCTTCTGCGCTGGTTTCGCGAACATCGGCAACCACGCCGATTACACGCGTCTCCGTGCTGCCCGTTATTGCAATACGCCCAATAGGATCCTGCCCCGGCCACAGCTTGCGCGCAACCGTCTTGTTGACGATCACCACGTTTTCGTTATAGAAAAGATCATTCCACCGGAAGTCGCGGCCTTGAAGCAAGCGCATCCCAATCGCGTTGAGATAGCCCGGCGACACAATGTAGACAAAGACTCCTTGAAAATTTCCGCCGTCATAGGTGCCGCCCTTGGCTTTAATTCCCCAACTGCGATTCCGGCCCATCGGGAGGTTATCAGCTATGCCCGCAGCTCTGACACCAGGGATCGTCGCAGCCCGGTCCACTACGTCTCGCCAACTTGCGGCGCGCTTCGCTGCATTCATGCCATAGTCGTCTTCCACGGTGATAGAGGCTGCGTGGGCTGGCTCGAAGCCCAGGTCAACATCCAACACCCGCAAAAAGCTGCGCAATAGCAGCCCCGCACCTACCAAGAGCACGCAAGACAGAGCTACTTCCGCGATGACGAGTGTGGACCGCATCCGGTCATGGCCTTTGCCTTCGCTCGCTCCGTGACCGCCACCGCCCTTGAGGGTCTCCTGCAAATCACCGCGTGATATCCGGAGCCCGGGCAACAACCCGAAGAGCACGGCTGCCCCTACACCGATCAGCAGCGTCCATGCGAGCGCCGTTTGGTCTACCCGCACGCTGTTTAAGAGCGGCAACGCAATTGATTCCTGATGAGCAAGGTAGAAGGTAACCGCATAGGCAAGGCCCAGCCCAAGGAGCGCACCTGCTCCGGACAGGACCATGCTCTCGGTCAGCAACTGGCGGACGAGGCGCGCCCGTCGTGCTCCCAAGGCGCCCCGCATAGCGAATTCTTTACTGCGGGCGGCGGCCCTCGCCAAGAGGAGGTTTGAAAGATTGACGCAGACGATCAGCAGGATTAATCCCACGGTGCACCACAGAACAACTAACGATCGCCGCATTTTGCCGCTGACATATTCTTTTAATCCAGTCAACCGTGCCGTGTAGGGCTTACCGTAATCCGGGTGCTTGTGCTCGAAATACAGTTGCGGGAAGAGCCGATCGGCTTCGCTTTGTGCCAGCTGCAGACTCGTTCCGGGTTTCAGGCGACCGACGAGGGCCAGATCATTCCCATCTTCGCGAAAATCGTCCATGATGTAGGGCGTAAACAGATCGACTTTCGCGCCCGGCGAAAACACTGATCCGAAATCGAATGTGTCCGGCAACACGCCTACTACCGTTACTGGCATATTGTTCAGATTGATCGCCTTTCCAATGATGTTGCGGTTGCCGCCAAGCTGTCGTCGCCAAAACCAGTAGCTTAAGAGTGTCGTTGGTGCCGCTCCTTTTACAAATTCTTTCGGTTGGAACAGCCGTCCGATCGTGGGCTCGACGGCAAGCGCCTCGAAGAACTTTTCTGCCACCAGGATGCCGGTAACGGGCAGTGGGCGGCTGTTCCCGATCAATTTGAAATTGTTCGGTGCGGTGAAGGCGAAGTAGCCGCTCACGGATTGGAATGAATGATTTTGCTGTTGGAAGTCTTCCGTGGCGTCGGCAGTATATGTCTTGCTGGATTCGCCGGTCTTCGCGTCTTTCTCTACGATCCGCACTAACTGCTGCGGATTGCGGAACGGAAGGGGGCGCAGCAGAATGGCATTCACCACGCTGAAAACCGCGATATTGGCGCCGATGCCCAAGGCGAGGATCAAGACGGCGATGGCCGTGAATCCACTGTCCCGCCGCATGGTTCGGAAAGCATAGCGAAGATCCTGCGCCAGTGCTTCGATGAATGGAAGGCTTCTTGTCTCTCGGTGGGTTTCGCGTAACTGCGCGATGCTCCCCAGCTCAATTCGCGCTAATCGTTCCGCCTCCTCCGGGAGCATGCCTTGGCGGACGTGATCCTCGCTGCGAAGGCGGATGTGCGATTCGATTTCCCCGTCGAGATTGCGGTCCAGATCTCCTGATTGAAACAGGGCCCTAATTCTCCCAATAACTCTGTAGATGTTGCTCAACACGCGATCACCTCCGCCCGCCGATAGCCAGCAAACGACCGATTACGCCCGATATGCGTTCCCAGTTCTCTGTTGCCGCTGTCAGTTGTTTACGGCCCGCTTTCGATATGGAGTAGAACCTGGCTTTGCGGTTGTTCTCGGACGTGCCCCATTCCGCATTGATCCACTTCTTTTGGAGCAGCCTAACCAGACACAGGTAGATAGTGCCCTGATTTACCTGAAGCGCGTCTTCACCGATCTGCTCAATCCGACGTGCAATCCCGTATCCGTGCAGAGGCCCCATTGCCTCCAGCGTTTTCAGCACCATCAGGTCGAGGGTGCCCTGCAGAATCTCCGACTTGTTTTCCGGCACGTTTATCTCCTGTGGGTTGCTAAGAGGAACATAGCACAGTGACCTGTGGGATGTATAGAGGAGAAGGATTTTTCATATTGGTAAGCTGATCTGTCGCTTGGGTGAATATGCATGCGAAAAGAGTTCGGGCCTGTCCTGGAATTGGCGCTCAAACAAGCTGTTGAATATTTAGACCGTCTAGACGACCAGCCCATTGGTCCGACAGCATCCCTTCGGGAATTGCGCGTGCGTCTATGCAAGCCATGGAACCGCATGGGAATCGGAGCATCCGAGGTGATAGACGAATTGACGCGCGACGTAGCGGGCGCTTTGAACAATTCAGCGAATGCCCGATTCTTTGCCTGGGTAATTGGCGGCTCACTGCCATCCGCATTAGCGGCGGACTGGCTGACGTCTACGTGGGACCAGAATGCCGGAATGTACGCGGTGAGTCCAGCGGCAGCAATCGTTGAGGAAGCTGTAGGCGGTTGGCTGAAGGATTTGTTTTCCCTGCCCGAGGAAACTTCTTTTGCGCTGGTGACGGGCTGTCAAATGGCGCATGCGACGTGCTTGGCCGCCGCCCGTTCGTGGTTGCTCAAAAAACAAGGCTGGGATGTGGAACGCCAGGGCATGTCCGGATCACCCCCCATCACGGCGCTGTGCGGATATCGCCACGCGACCATCGATCGCACCCTACGGCTGCTAGGCTTCGGAGATGCGGCGCTGAGGACCGTAGCAGTGAATCAATCCGGAATGGCTGACGCGGGCGCGCTGGAAACTGCACTCAAGGAGATAGAGGGACGCCCAGCGCTCGTGCTTTTGCAGGCGGGTGATGTGAACACCGGCGCATTCGATGAGTTTGAGACGCTGATCCCGATTGCGCGGCAGTATGGGGCCTGGGTACATATAGATGGCGCGTTCGGTATGTGGGTGGCTGCAAGTCCACGGTACCGGCACCTGATGAGGGGAATCGAGAACGCACACTCGTGGGCCACCGACGGTCACAAGTGGCTGAATGTACCGTACGACTGTGGATTCGCTTTTGTGGCTGAAGCGGAGGCGCACCGAGCATCCATGAGTTTTAATGCCAGCTATCTGTCGCACCAGACCGAGGCGCGCGATCCGCTGGATTGGAACCCAGAGTTCTCGAGAAGAGCACGTGGATTCGCTGCTTATGCGGCCATGCGCGAATTAGGGCGTGACGGAATCAGAGAGTTGGTGGAGCGAAATTGTGACTGCGCCCAGCAAATTGTGGATGGGTTATCCCGGCTGGAGAATGTAGAAGTACTTGCGGCGCCAATCATCAATCAAGGCCTGGTGGCGTTTCTTGACCCTTCGGGGAAGCGGTCTGACGAGTGGAACGACCGCGTGATTCGAGCAATCGCGGAGGAAGGTACCTCCTTCTTCTCAGGCACTACTTGGAACGGACGAAGAGCGATGCGGATTAGCGTTACGAACTGGCAGACCGCCAGCGAGGATGTGACGCGCACCCTGAGGGGGTTGGAACGCGCCATGCAGCAACTACGCGAATCAGAAGCGATAGCTACCTAGAAAGCCACATTTAGCTGCGCAAGGTGCGAACGAAAGCTGCAATCTCTAAGGCAAGTTCTTCCGGGCTGTCTTCTTGAACGAAGTGCCCTCCGAGCACGGTGACCTCTTTCTGATTCGGCCAAGTGCGGACAAACTCACGGCGCCTGCCGTGATCGACCTCGCCAGGTTGGGTGTGGACGTATAGCTTGGGAATGGGGCTCTGTCTCAGCCATGGTCCGTATTGTTGGATGACTTTCGC
>JAVHMZ010097975.1:0-10176 GCA_034782995.1 Amazona versicolor
CGGCTACAACTAAGTAACGCCCGCAAGGAGAAAGCGCCATATTTCCGGGCATTGTGGCTGACAACGAGAGCGGTTTCCGGTCGATAAGACTTAGCTGTCCGCCTGCGTTCTCCTTTGCGTTCGGCTTTCCAGATCTGAGGCAATTACTTCCCGATAAATTTGCTCCAGTTTACGGGTCTGAAGAGTCAAATTGAATTGCTCCTTCACCAAGGCGATTCCCTGCTGGCTCGATGATTGCCAAAAAGCGGCATCCGTGAGATATCGGCCAATATATAGGGCGAGCTTTGCGCTATCGCGCTCCGGTGCGAGTAGGCCCGTGTGGCCGTGTCGAACAATTTCCGGTATACCGGCATGAGTGGTGCTGACCACCGGAACACCCATGCTTAGCGCCTCCGCGAACACTGTCGGCAATCCTTCGCTGTCGCCACTCTGAGCCCTGACACTGGGAACACAGAAAACTTGGCTGCGACCTAACCATTCCCGTACCACTGAGGCGGGCTGGCGTCCAAGAAATTGACAGAAGACGGCCTTCTCCTTTGCGAACGCCTCGAGGAAAGCTCGCTCCGGACCGTCGCCAATGACGGCATTCGGCGGGAAATGCACGGGTTTCGCGTCACGCCATACGACATCCCGGCCGGCTGCGTCGGCACCTACTTTCCCGAGGCCAACAGCTTGCTGCCGCTGTCCCACCATGCCACCGGCAGCATGACGCCGGCGGAGGTCACTGCTGGAATGGCCTCGGGCTGTCCGGTGATCGCGACGATTGGAACGGAATCCATCATGGCGTCCACAAGGCCGGTTACCAAGTTTGTCGCCCCCGGACCAGAAGTTGCGCAACAAACGCCCACTTTCCCGGTGGCACGCGTGTAGCCTTGTGCTGCGAAAGCGGCATTCTGCTCGTGTCTGACCAGGACATGACGTATCTGGTGGCCATACAGGGCATCGTACAGGGGAAGAGTCACTCCGCCCGGATAGCCGAAGATGCACTCCACGCCCTCCTGAGCAAGACAACTCAAAAGAGTCTGAGCGCCGGAAGAGAGATTATGAGCCATACTGATTCCTTACCTGCTTGCCCCTGAACAAAAGGGCCGACAGACTCGAGAGGCGGCCACGGCCCTGTTTGTAAAAGGTAGATGGGCGGCAGCTTATGTACTAGCTGCCACGAGACCCGGCTGGTAAACCGGCATCTCGCTACGGAACGCATCTCTTGGTGAAGTCTAGCGCCCCAGTATGACTTAAGTTAGCCCAGAAGTGATTTTTATGCAAGGGAATCCAAACATAAAAACCGTTTATGATAAATGGCGTCAGCCAATGTAGTTGTATAGCCAGCGCGGAATCAGGTATTGGCGCTTATTACAAAGGAGCCCCGCAATCCTCCCTTTTGCAGATTGCAGGCGACGGCACGAAATTAGCACTTCCCGCTGTTTGGTTCGCCCGGCCTGCACGATTATTACGACCGAGTCAACTGCAGACGCGTATCGGACCGCCAAATCAGAGTGCATCACTGATGGGATGTCGATTACCACCGCTCGGAACTGACTTCGGAACAGGTCGACCGTTTCTGCGACCGACCGTTCGTATTTTGTACTTGTCCAGCGATCCACGTGCTCGATAGTCCGTTCGGACAACACAATCGACAGATTGCCCAAATCGGCGGAGCGCAACGCCCGCTGAATAACATCGAGAGTGCACTTTCTCAGAATCTCGATTACTGGAGCGGAGATTAGAAGAACGCGTCCGAAAGTTGATGCAGCCAATCGTTCGGCCACAGAAGCACTTACGAACGAGACACCGGCTCCACGGTGAGCCGCCGTAAATCCGACTACGTCGCACCTGTTTCTCGTCAACGACGGAAATGCAATCGCGAACAACTCGGCATAGGTACCTTCGGAATCGGCAGCGAAGGTAATTACCTCTTTTAGAACCGTGGGACCCCTTTGTAGTCCGGTTCTGTCAACCTCGGGAGCAAATACGCGTGCGTAACTCATCGTGATTCTCCAGTCATGTAAGGCACTGCAGTTCTCAGGGATATCGGAGCTTTCATTCCATCGGGTACAGTCGCCAGCACAGGCATTCGTAAAAGCCGCTCAAAATCAGCCGGACGGATCAGGTCAGAGCTCAAACGGGCCAGAGCAAGAGCGATACAAAGACTAAACAGGCAACCACATGCAGCGCCGATACCGATGATGAGCGGGCGATGCGGTGATGACGGCAGATCCGGCAGAAACGGCTGCTCTGCGACCGTCACGTTTCCAGGATGCTTTTCCTCCAGCAGTGCGCCCGCCCGCAAATATTCCAGCTTGCGCAAGTAGGAGGTCCGGGCATCTTCAATTTCCTTTACTTGGCGAACGAGCGAGTTGTAATTGGCGCTCATCTCACTCAGATGCTCGAGGCGAATCCGGTTGAGCCGAATTTGATGCTTGAGAACGGCGATATGCTTTGCCGCATCCTGCGAGCCGGAATCGATAGTGGCTAGCTGCTGACTGAGATTTGCCGTTTGAGATAAGGCAAGGCGTTTGTCTTCCGCAAGCGCCATGATTCCGTTGTCTTTACGAAACTTGGCCAAAGCGATTTCTGCCCGGTCCAGCTCTTTTCCGTAAACTTTCACCTGACGCTCAAACACCTCCAAAGTGCCGGGCGTGCCATTCAGACGAACATGGTATTCGAGGTAGAGCGTCTCCAACGCATTCATCACTTTGAGCGACTGTTCCGCATTTCTTGAGGAGTACGCGACTTCAATAACGTTGGAGTGCTTGACAGACCTGACGGACAGCCCTTTCTGCAAGCGTCGAAGCGCCGCAGCCTTAGCATTTCCGGACTGGGTCTCCAATTCGTCCAATTTTGCTGCGTCTACGAGGGCTCTAAGCAGGTCGCTGCTGGTCAACAACTCTATTTCCGAGTTGATCCGCGCTTCGCTGACCTCACTCTGAAAAACCAGATTAGTTGTGTGTTGATCCACGCCAATTTGCGAGCTGACACCCTCGTTTTTGACCAGAATCTTCATCCGCGTCTGATATCGCGGGCTCATCGAAAAGGCAACTGCCGCAGAAACGGCAATTGCTATCACAGTTAACGCTGTGAACAATCTCCAGTGCAGCGAAAAGACAGTCGCCACCCGAGCAGCAAAGGATGTGTTAGCGGTTAATTCTTCCATTCTTCTCCGAGAGATTGGCCCAAAGCACTACCGAACCAGGACCAAAGATATTGAGAGTAAATTTGCGTATCAAAATTTGCCCGCAGGCTCCCGCCATTAGCACGTATTTGCTCCTCAAATAGCTGCCAGTGATTGCTGGCATAAACGGCGGCAAACCATAAGTAACATGCAAGTGACGCCCACCTCAATGCCCGTGGTTTGCCAACAACGACGGTCTATGCCTAACTGTCCTAAGGGCGCTTCCGCTGCACTAAGTTGGTGAGGTACTTGCGGCCTATTTGGGGAAAGCGAGTTGCGGTTGACAGTAGGCTGTTCGAATTACGAGTAAGTTAGCCTGGCAAGCACCTTAGTCACGGAAGGCTCTTAGGGACTAGCAGCATCGGCGCAGTACCGAGGCAAATGTCACGTCTGGAGGCGGACTTGTACTGAAACTAGGTAGCGTTTTAGAAACGGAATCACTGATTGTTGGTTGTTGGGGAAGAGGTTACCGAGATGACGGTTGCGAGCCGCTTCGTTATCGGCCGCTAGTCCCCGGAGGGCTTTTGGGAGGACAATTGGAGAAAGTCAGCGTATGCTTTTTCAAATTTCGCCGCCGGCCACGGAAGAAAATTCCGCGATTCTGTTGAACCGCGCCGACAACATTGCGGTTGCCCGCGTGACATTGCAACCGGGTCAGAAGATCAGGATCAACTCGCGTGAAGTCGAGGTTCAAAACTCCATCCCCGCAGGCCACAAGATTGCCATCAATTCTGCCGAAACGGGCCGGCCCATCTTTCGTTACGGGGAAGTCATCGGTTTTGCGCGGTCATTCATTGCAGAAGGAAGCCACGTTCACGAACATAATCTTGATTTTGCTGAGATTCATCAACAGTTTGAGTTTCAGGCGCCCCCGATTCGCGCGGCAAAGCACACCCGAGGCTTTCGTGGATTTGTGCGAGAGGACGGAAGAGTCGGAACCCGGAACTACATCGCGGTTGTTGCGGCCAGCAATTGCGCAGCTCACACCGTGGACCTCGTGGAGCGGAGTTTTGCCCATGAGGTCATGCCGCCGAACGTGGATGGCGTGGTTGCCTTTCCGCATGGCGATGGCTGCGCGTCTACGATCGGGCCCGATACACAGCAGCTGCAACGGACGTTAGAAGGCGTTCTCGATCACCCGAACGTGGCAGCGGCGATCATCATCGGACTAGGCTGCGAAGTCAATCAGATCGATCACTACTTAGGACAAAGCAACAACGGGAGAGCCAAGAGCCTCGTTGGTTTCACACTGCAAGAGACCGGAGGAACTTCGCGTTCGGTCGCGCAGGCGAGAGCGCACATCGAGCGCATGCTGGATCAGGCATCGTCAATGGAGCGTGTGGAAGTTGCGGCGTCGTACTTGAACTTGGGCCTGAACTGCGGCGGCTCGGATTCGTTTTCGGGCATTACCGCCAATCCGGCGCTGGGGGTTTGCTGCGATCGCATTGTGGACGAAGGCGGGACGGTGGTGCTGGCCGAGACTACGGAGATCTTTGGGGCTGAGCACATCTTGGTTCGGCGCGCCAAGGATCGGGCCACGGGCGAGAAATTACTTGCTTGCGTTGATTCGTATAAGGCCTATCTGCGGCAGTTCGGAGGAAGCTTTAACGACAATCCGTCGCCCGGAAACAAAAAAGGCGGGCTGACGAATATTGTCGAGAAATCGCTAGGGGCGATTGCGAAAGCCGGGAGTTCGCCGCTTTGCGACGTCATGAATTATGCGGAACGGATTCGCAGCCACGGCCTAGTATTCATGAATACGCCGGGTTATGATCCAGCATCGCTGGCGGGATTAGTAGCGGGTGGTGTGAATCTGATTGCGTTTACCACCGGACGAGGCAGCGCCATCGGATTTCCGAGCGTACCCACGCTGAAGATCAGCAGCAACTCCGATACGTTTAGAAGAATGCCGGATAACATTGACATCAACGCTGGGCCGATCGCCGACGGCACGAGCACTCTCGAAGAGGTGGGCGAGCAGATCTTCGAGACGCTGCTGCGCGTAGCATCTGGCGAAAAGACCAAAGCCGAGATCTTGGGGCACCATGAGTTCGTGCCGTGGAAGATTGGGCCGACGCTCTAGGAATCCAGCGCAATTGCCGCTAATCCACGATAATGCTTAGGGCAACTGATATGGGCGAAACAGGCGCAAGTGCACGACCGATTTGCTTTATGATCATGCCGTTTGGGGTGAAAGCGACGCAGGCGGCTCCCGGAATTAGCGCACCGGATAAGGTAGATTTCGACCGGCTTTGGGATGCGGCCCTTCGGCCAGCAATTGAGGCTGTCGGCTATGAGCCGATACGCGCAAATGAAGATATCGGACCGCTCATTATTACCGAGATGATCGAACGTCTGGCAATCTCCGATCTTGTGCTGGCGGACGTTTCTATTCCAAACGGCAATGTGTATTACGAGGTGGGGATCCGTCATGCTGCCAGAAAAGAAGGTTGCATCATGACGGCGGCAAATTGGTCGAAGCAACTCTTCGATATCGAGCAGATGCGACAGGTTCGTTATCCGTTGGCGCAAGAAAAAATTTCGGACCAGGAGGTCGAAAAACTTCGCGAAGACCTCCAAAAAGCCATAAAAAAGGAGACGGCGTCTCCGTTCTATCAGGTGTTTCCGGATTATCCGAAGTATGACAGCGGGAAGTCACTTTCTTTCCGGAAAAGTTGGGAAGAGTTGGCGCAGTTTCAAGCCGGCGTGATGGCGGCCCGAGCTGCGAAGGGCGACGAACGACGGACGCGAGCACTTGAATTACGCAGCAAATATTTCGGGAGCGGCCCGGTGCAGAAGGCAATTGCGCTTGAACTGATGTTTGCGCTGAGAGATTGTGTCGATTGGAAGACCGCGGAAGATTTTATTCAATCGCTGCCGAATGATTTGCGCACGTCGCCGCTGGTGAAAGAGCAGCACGCACTCGCGATAGCGAAACTGGGGAACAACAATGAGGCGATTGGCGCTTTGCAAGCACTCATAGCCGGTAGCGGAGATACATCCGAACGCCGTGGGCTATTGGGCGGACGCTACAAGAAAATGTGGATGGCGAGCGGCGACTCGTCGGACTTGCACAATGCGATCACCGAGTACGAGCGCGGCATGAAGCTCGATCTGAATGACTACTATCCGTCATCGAATCTTCCACGGCTGTATCGGCGACGAAAGCGGAAAGGCGACGAGGAACGGGCTCGGACTGCAGCCGCTGTGGTTATGACTGCATGTGAACGTGCACGGACGCGCAACGCGAGTGATAAGTGGCTAAATGCCACACTTTTGGGCGCGGCGTTCGACTCGGGCGACGTCGAGAAGGTAGAAGAATTGACCGATCTGGTGGCCGCAGAAGGAGCGGCGAAGTGGGAGATCAGGAGCACGCTCGATGACTGTAGAGTGGCTGTTTCGCTGCACAATGAAGAGAAGCAAAGAGAACTGCAGCCATTCATTGAAAGACTGGCGGCATTGGTGGAGTAAGGGTTAACTGGAAAAATAGGCAGAGGTCAAATTTCGCACACCCCTTGAAACCGAGCCGGAAATGTCAGCGACCTTAATCCCGGACGCTGTAAAGCCGATACGCTCGGCCAAACTACTGGCGCATCTAATCCCTGCCATTGACTTCAAAAGACATTTTAGGTCGCTAACGCGTCCGGCTCCGTCTCTAAGAATTCAGAGCTCTCTTACGCTTTGATCCGCCTTCAGCCTTGGCTTACGATCCCGGCGAGCCAAACGCTGCAGTAGAAAATCGACCTCGGCCTTTGCCTTCCCGCTAAGTATGCTGACGGGCTTGCGCTGAGTATCGTGGGCGATGGCTCCGCGCTTCTGCAGCACGTATTTGCGAACCGCGAGGCCGACACCCTGTTGCTGCTCATAGCGGATGAGCGGCAAATGAGCATCGAATAGGTCATGCGCTTCATCGCGCTTGCCAGCCTGGCAGAGCTTGACTAAATCGACAAGTATGTCCGGAAATGCGTAGCCGGTCATAGCGCCGTCTGCGCCGCGAGCCATTTCGAAGTCAAGGAACAACGCGCCGTTGCCGCACAAAATCGAAATATGGCGCATGGAGCCATCGGCTTCGAAGCCGCGCAAAGCCGATATTTTCTCGAGACCGGGCCAGTCTTCGTGCTTCAACATGACGCATAACGGGTGATTGAGCATGATCTGCCGGATGACTTTGGGAGTCATACTAACTTGCAGAGTCAGCGGGTAATCCTGCAGCACCCAAGGAACGTCAGTGCCGATTGCTTCTACCGCGCCCGCAAAGTAATTAATGATCTGATCGTCAGTGCGCAAAGCTGGCTGGGGAGCAATCATCACGCCTGCTGCGCCGCTGTCTATGGAGGCGCGCGCAAGCGAACGCATAGCGGCGAAACCTGGCGATGACACACCGACGATGACAGGCAACTCGCCTGCACGTGCGACCACCTGCTTGACCAACGCGACTGATTCGTCCATCTCGAGCTTAGGCGCTTCGCCCATAATGCCGAGAATGGTGAGCCCGGTAACACCGCACTGCGCATAGAAATCGATGGAGCGATCAACAGAGCCCGGGTCAAGGCGGCCATCAGGGAGAAACGGCGTAACGGTGATGGCAAAAACGCCATTCGCGGTTTCGTTCAAAAGCATCGGGTTAGATACAAGGTGCTGCGCCGCCATCAACGCGAACGACACTGCCCGTTACGTAAGAGGCTCGTTCGCTGGCGAGGAAAGTAACAGTGTCGCCATATTCTTTCGGATCGCCGTAGCGGCCGAGTGGGATGCTCGCAATGCTCTCCTTTTGCACTTCTTCGATCGGCCGGTTTTCGCGTTTCGCTTTGTTTTCGTCGAGAAATTTGAGGCGATCCGTCGCAATCCTGCCGGGCAAAACCATGTTCACCGTAATCCCGTCTTTAGCCACTTCGCTTGCTAATGTCTTAGACCAACCAAGTAAAGACATTCGCAAGGAATTGGAGATAGCCAGATTCGAGATGGGAGCGATAACGCCAGACGAAGCACTGGTGATGACACGGCCCCATTTTTTCTGCCGCATGCCAGGGAGCGCGCGATCTGTGATGGCGAACACCGGAAGAATCATGGAGCGAAAGTTCTTGGCCCAAAGTTCAGGATCCTGACCGGCAGCGGTCGTTGGTGGCGGCCCGCCCGGGTTGTTGATCAAAATATCGACGGTGCCCCATTGTTTCTCGGCGGCAGCGAAGTTGGTCTCGATCATCGTGAGGTCAGTGATGTCCCAGGGGAGTGCTAGCCCTTGCGATCCGGCAGCCTCAATCTCTTTGGCAGTGGCTTCTAGCGTTCCTTGCGTTCTGCCGGCAACGGCTACGTGCACTCCCTCGCGAGCCAGGCTGAGGGCAATGCCCTTTCCCAACCCACTACCTCCTCCTAAAACCAC
Source organism: Amazona versicolor (assembly GCA_034782995.1). Classification (NCBI taxonomy): domain Eukaryota; kingdom Metazoa; phylum Chordata; class Aves; order Psittaciformes; family Psittacidae; genus Amazona; species Amazona versicolor. The sequence continues at coordinate 8,553 of JAVHMZ010097975.1, forward strand.
CGCCGTTTTTCCCTTGAGTACAAGTTCCATGCGTTCCCACCGTCTTTTATAGCAGCCGTCGCTATGCTGATTAATATTCATTGTCTTCAGGAGGCAAACGATGGCGCGGGGCCTACGCAAGGGGCTGACCAGTTATGGAGACGACGAATTCTCCCTCCAAGTACGATGATGACGATCGATCAACTTGCGCCGGACCTCCCCCGCGTGGCCGCCCCGACGGACTTCACCTGGGTCAGCCAGATCACCGTCAACACGGCCGACGTCTCCGACCAGCAGCTTCTCACGAAACTGGGCAAACAGCTCGCCTTTGATCGTCAGGGCTACCCCAGCTACCCGTTCAACGCGGTCGGCCTGCAGGTGCGCAACGGTGTCGTGGAGCTTTCCGGCGAGGTCGTGGAGCCGGTCGACAAAGATTCTGCAATCGGGATCGTCGCCAACACGCCCGGCGTCCGCGGGCTGGTCGATCACCTCAAGATCGCTCCGGTCTCGCCGAGCGATTGGGCAATCCGCCGGGCTGGCATATGTAGATTTCATCCTCGCCGTCGGCGTCGATATCGCCCACCGCCCGCCGGATGACGCCTGCCATCTGCCTGGGGTCTGAAGCAGTCCGCACATAAACATTCATCCCGAGGACGAATTCGGTTTGCAGAAATGGCTGGAACGCGGAATCCGGCATCTCCTCGCGCATGCCCTCGTACTTGGTGTCGCGCACGACGCCGACGATTGTGATATCGGTCGGCGTCCCTGGGTCCGATCCCATTCCCACTTTATGCCCGATGGCGTTTACCGCCGAGCCCAGATACTTCTTGGCGAACTTCTCGTTCACGATAATTACTTTTTGCGCGCCGTTTAGATCGCGGTCGGTAAAATCGCGGCCAACCAAAATCGGAATATCGAGCGTCTTGAAATACCCTGGAGACGGAAAGTTCATGTGCGGGTCCGGTGTCTCCGTCGGCTTCGCATGATAGCTGTCCACTGTCATCGAGCTGTCCCATTCGTTTCCCTCCAGCACGCCCATAATCGCCATGGACGCGCTGGTCACGCCTGGTAGCCGGTTCAGCGCTTCCAAAATCTGCCGGTATTCCTGACGACTGCGCTCCGGCGTGTAGCCGTTTAGAGGCGCATTGATAAAGAACGTCAGCAAGTTTTGCGTACGAAAGCCAGGGTCCAAGTCGTGTAAATTCGTGAGGCTCCGGATGAACAATCCCGCGCCGATCAAGAGCAGCAAGGAAAGCGCAACTTGCGAGACAACTAAACCGCGGCTGATCAGGAGCCGGTTGCGGGAGGCAGTTCCGGAGCGGCCGTCACGCAAGCCTTTGTTGAGGTCGACCGAGGAAGCGCGAAGAGCGGGCACGGTCCCGAACAAAATCCCCGTGAGCATCGAGACGACGAGCGTGAACGAAAGTACGCGAAGATTTGGATTCACATCGAGGGGCACTCGATCTGGTCCGGTGGAAACGAGAGTGAGCAAAAGCTGGCTGCCCCACATCGCAAGCACGACACCGAGCAGGCCGCCAGCGCAGGCGAGCAAGAGACTTTCGGTCAGAAGTTGCCGAATCGTTCGGGTGCGGCTTGAACCCACGGCGAGCCGGATCGAGATTTCACGTTCCCGCGCAGTGGCCCG
>JAVHMZ010098080.1:0-10174 GCA_034782995.1 Amazona versicolor
GGGGAGACTTGAACTCCCACGCCCTTGCGAGCGCTGGAACCTAAATCCAGTGCGTCTGCCAATTCCGCCACATCCGCTTAGGTGGGTAGAACCATCTCAGAGTAACATCGCGTCAACCGACTCGAGCAGGCTCCGCCCACCCGTTTAGTTCATGTGCAATGCGCTCATCGATCTTGCCTTCGGCGAACTCTTTCGCGATCCGAATTGCGTTCTTGATGGCGTTCGCATTCGAGCTCCCATGGCAGATGATGCACGTACCGTTTAATCCCAGCAGCGGCGCACCGCCATACTCCGAGTAGTCCACTCGCTTCTTGAAATCGTTGAATGCGCCATTCGCCAGGTATGCGCCGACCTTGCGCTGCACCGTTGCTGTCAGCGACTCCTTCAGCGAGCACCGGATGAGATCCGCCAAACCTTCGCTCACCTTTAGCGCCACATTGCCCACAAAGCCGTCGCAAACGATCACGTCTACTTTGCCGTTGTAAAGATCGCGGCCTTCGACGTTGCCTAGAAAGTGAACGTTGTCGAGGCTTTTAAGCAGCGGCAGTGCCTCGTGCGTGAGCGAGTTACCTTTGTGCTCCTCTTCGCCAATCGAGAGCAGGCCAACACGCGGCCTGCGATTGTGGAAGATTACGCGTGAGTAGGCGCTCCCCATAACCGCGAACTGCACCAACATCTTTGCCGTCGAGTCCACGTTTGCGCCGACGTCGAGCATCACAGTCGGGCGGCGGGTTAGGGTAGGGAAGACCGTAGCCAGTGCGGGCCGGTCCACTCCAGGCAGTGTTCCCTGCACCATCTTGGCCGTCGCCATTACCGCGCCGGTATTGCCTGCTGATACGACCCCATGCGCGTGGCCATCTCGCACCATCCGCGCGGCCACTCGAATGGAGCTGTCCTTTTTAGCCCGCATCGCCTTGCCGGCGCTGTCCTCCATCGTGACCTGTTCTTTCGCGTGGCGGATTTCCAACGCGTGATGCTCCCAACCGGCATGCTTGCTCAGCTCTTTGCGAAGAATATCCTCGCGTCCGACCAGCACCACCTTGACGCCCAGAGTCCTCGCCGCTTGTAATGCGCCTTCAATTTCTGGCTTGGGAAAATGGTCGCTCCCCATTGCGTCCAGAGCTATGGTCACCATCGGATTCAGGAACAGAGTAAATGGCGCAACGTTGTGCGCTCGATTAGGATTCTACGACTTCGATTACTTCCCGGCCCTTGTACTTGCCACAATGCGGGCAAGCGCGATGAGCGCGAATCTTCTCGTGACAGTTCGGGCACTCTGCGAGTTGCGGAACTACCAGGGCGTCGTGGGCGCGGCGTGTGGAAGTACGACGCTTCGAGTGGCGTCTTTTCGGATTTGGCATGGCTCTCTACTCTCTTGCAATATTGGTTTGGCGTTCGCCAAACGGCTCTAATTTTGCGGACCGATCTCAGCCCGCAAGGCTTTCAGTTTGCTCCACCGATCATCGGCAATCTCAGGATGACACCCGCAGTCCCGTTGGTTTCTGTTCTGGCCGCACGTCGGACAGATGCCCTGGCAGTCTTCGCTGCAGACTATCTGCATCGGTAACGCCAGAAGAACTACCTCACGCAGAATATCACTCAGCTCAAGGCCGTTCCCTTCGTAAAAACCAATTTCCACACCGTTCTGATCGATTTCCCGTTCGCCGCCGGCTTGATGATGCTGGGCCGGCATGTAGACCAGGTCAAACCGGTTTTCGATCTCGTACGTTGCGGGTTCAACACATCGGTCGCACGTCCCGTTAACGTCAACTCGCAGCGACCCATCGACCCGAATCTCACCTACCGACCGGTTCAGCAGACGAGCCGAGCCCTCAGCATGCAACGGTGAAGATTGCGTCAGTTTGCTTTCGAAATCGATCTCACCCGGCGGTAGATCGACGGAGAAACGAACCGTTTTAAGTTCAAGTTCCTGGAGGCTGATAAACACCGTCAATAACTCCCGACTGCCGCTGCGCTACTCGGGCAACTAGCCTGCAGGCACACAAACCAGAATTATAACAACTCCGCTCAATTTGTCGGCAGTCGGATCTGTATTTCCTTCGCTGCTGATTTTCTCGCCGCTGTGGGTCGAACGGCCTTCTTTGACGCTTATCTTTTCGTTGCCGTACAAGTCAATCTGACCTCGCTCCTCGAATAGCTGTTTCAGGACACTTGCCTGGGGCGTCTACCGAAAGAGTAGGGTGATTTGAGGAGCTAAAAATGACGTTACTGGGCGGAAGCAATCAAGAACACAGAAAAGTTCGTTACGCAGTTGTCGGGCTGGGTTGGATCACCCAGGAAGTTGTCCTCCCGGGATTCAAAGGCGCACAGCATTCGGAACTGGCCGCCTTGGTCACCGATGACACGAAAAAAGCCAAATCCTTGGCCAAGAAGTACGCTGTCGAGAAAACCGCTGATTATGAAGGTTACGACGCGCTACTGCGGAGTGGCGCGATCGACGCCGTCTACATCGGCTTGCCTAACAATCTGCATCGCGACTACACCATACGCGCCGCGAACGCCGGCATTCATGTGCTCTGCGAAAAGCCTATGGCGGACAACGTAGCCGAGTGCCAGGACATGATACGCGCGGCAGAAGAACGCAACATCAAGCTGATGATCGCGTATCGTCTGCACTTCGAACCCGGCAATCTCGAAGCCGTGGAAACCGTGGCCAGCGGCAAAATTGGCGAAGCGCGTATTTTCAGTTCCGTGTTCAGCCAGCAAGTGGACGAGGGTAACGTCCGGCTCAAAAAGAACCTGGGTGGCGGTCCGCTTATGGACATGGGGGTCTATCCCATTAATGCCTCCCGCTACCTGTTTCGCGAAGAGCCTATTGAAGTCGTTGGCGTCGGCGCGAATAGCGGCGATCCGCGGTTCAAGGAAGTACACGAAATGGCTTCTGCAATTCTGCGCTTTCCTGGCGATCGTATCGCTGTTCTCACGTGTAGCTTTGGCGCATCTTCATCTGATTCGTTTCAGGTTGTGGGCACCAAGGGTTCGATCTTGATGCAACCCGCATTCGACTATCATTCGCCCAGCAAACTCACAACCATAGTCGACGAAAAAGCGACTACCAAGAAGATCAGTCCAGTTGATCAGTTTGGCGGAGAAATTGAGTATTTTTCGCGCTGTATTTTGGAAAACTCACAGCCCGAACCGGACGGATACGAAGGTCTGGCCGATATCCGAATCGTAGAAGCGCTGCTCAAGTCGATGCGGGAAGGAAGGCCGGTGAAACTCGAGCCCTTCGAAAAGAAACAGCGTCCCAGCGAAGGTCAAAGGATGGAAAAGCCTTACATCAAACCTGAGCGCAAACTGGTAAACGCAAAGTCCGCTTCAGGCGAGTAAGAAAAGAAGAGCCGGTGCCGCATCGCCCGGCTCTTTGCAATCTTCTGACGAACTACTGATTGCTGGGCGGCGGTGCAGCGTTCGGTGTCGCATCGGTCCCACGATGCTCGCGGGCGCGGTCCCTCATTTTCTGCTGCATGGCGTCGTACTGCTTCTTTTGATCATCGTTCAGCACGGCCTTGATCTTGGTCTCGGTTTCGTCGCGCAACGAGCGCATCTTGGTCCGGCGGTCTGCGTCGGACAGACTGCTATCGCTGCGCATCGATTGCATCTGCTGCTGGCGGTCGGTGAGAATGGGCAGAATCTGAGTTTGCTGGTCCGATGTAAGTGTGAGCTGCTTCGTCATCCGGGCCAACTGGCGATTCGGGTCCATCGGCCCTCGCTGCGCATGATCCTGACCTGCGGGTGGCGGAGCGGCGTCCGGTTGCTGTGGCGCTGCAACGGATAGGCCGGCCGCAACGATCGCAGAAAAAACTAAAGAGCTGATTTGTCGTTTCATGTGTGTCTCCTGTTTCGAGAATTACAAGTACTTCCACTGCTTAGGACGTAGTTCCGCCCAGTCCGGGTTATTCGAACGCGGTTAAACTTTTTTTACTCGCAATCCTGACAAACTGTAGTTATGAGCGCTGTCCTGACAGATCCGAACTTCGCCTTTCCCCTAGTGATTATGGGTATGCTCGGGCTGTACTGGGAGCTGCATGCGCCAGGTGGTTTCATTCCGGGCATTCTCGGAGTGCTGCTGATTGTCGCCGGGCTTTTCGGATTAGCGCAAGATGACGTGACTTGGTACGGCGTTGCTGCAATCACGCTCGCCATCCTTCTGCTTTCTCTTGAGATGAAGATTTACAGTCACGGCATATCGGGGCTGGCGGGAGCCTTGCTGCTTGGCGTGGGCGCCGTCGCTTTAGTGCGAGGACCGCGCGGAATCAGTCCGCTGCTGGCCGGCTCTCTTTCTGTTGCGCTTGCTCTGATCGCCGTCTTTCTCGGCTATCTCGGAATGAAGACCCGCAAGCTGCAGCCGCGGACTGGCCTGAGCGATTTGGTCGGCAAGCAGGGAGTGAGCCGTACCGATATTGCCGATGGAGGGACGGTCTTTGTTCACGGTGAACTCTGGCAAGCCCGCAGCAACGCAAAAATCCCGGCCGGATCGCGTGTTCTAATCGAACGGGTACAGGATTTACTGCTCTACGTCAAAGAGGCTTAGCGACCTGATGATTTCACTTCTCGGAATCGGTTTCCCCCTGATCGTTCTGATTCTGATCTTCTATCTCATCTCGTCCGTCAAGATCCTCGCCGAGTATGAGCGCGGCGTAATCTTTCGCCTCGGGCGCGTCTTGAGCCAGCCGAAAGGTCCAGGAGTTATCTTCGTTTTCGCGCCGCTCGACCGCATGGTCCGCACATCCCTGCGCGTCGATGCGATGGAAGTGCCGCCGCAGGATCTGGTGACGCGCGACAACGTGACCGTCAAAGTTAATGCAGTGGTCTACTTCCGTGTCGTAGAGCCGCTACGTGCAGTGATTGAGGTATCGAACTATCTCTACGCCACGAGTCAGCTGGCGCAAACCACGCTACGCAGCGTGCTCGGCGAAGTGGAGCTTGATGAGCTGTTGAGCCAGCGCGAAAAGATCAATGTGCGCCTGCAAGCTGTGCTCGACGATCACACCGGGCCGTGGGGCGTAAAGGTCACGATGGTAGAAGTCAAGCAAGTCGATCTTCCGGAGCAGATGATCCGCGCAATCGCGCGCCAAGCCGAAGCCGAACGGGAACGGCGCGCCAAGATCATTCATGCCGAAGGCGAATACCTGGCGGCCGAAAAATTGAGCATGGCCGCGAAGCAGATCCAGAAGGAACCGGTAGCTATTCAGTTACGCTACCTGCAGACTCTGGTCGAGATCGGTGCAGAGAAAAACAGCACGGTGGTCTTTCCAGTTCCAATGGATCTGCTCACTTCCTTGACCAAGTTCCTGGACCGCCCAGGGAGCGAAACTCCGTAACGTCAAACGTCCTCGCCGGAACCGGACGACAGCTATTACGCCGCTACTTTCTTTGCTCGCGCACGCTTGAGGGGAGTAAGCAAAGACAAGACAATATCTTCGTAGACGTAGCGGTTGCGAGTGTCCTTAAACTTCTCAGCAAACTCACGCAGCTTACCGGCCGAGTAGCACTCCATGACACTTGGATGAATGTAGTACTTCTTGCAGGTTGCCGGCTTGTTGCCTAACTTGGATGCCACGTCCTTTACCACCTCCACCAGAACCGCTTTAGTCTCCTTATCGACGTCGCCCGTGCACTGCCCCAACAGAAGGTTCGCTGCTAGGCATGTACCGCCCCAGGTTCTGAAATCTTTAGCGGTGAAATCGCCTCCGCTGATTTCGCGTAGATACTCGTTTACGTCTCCCGACTCGATGGATTGCGGTTGGCCCTCCTCATTGAGGTACTCGAAGAGTGAACTGCCCGGAATCTCTTTGCAGCGGCGAAGAATGCGAGCCAACTGAGAGTCCTTTACGACGATCTCGTGATGCTGGCGGCTTTTCCCGCGGAATTTGAACTTGAGCGTGTCGCCCAAGATCTGCACGTGTTGGTTGCGCAGCGTAGTTAGTCCGAACGAATTGTTCTCTTCCGCGTATTCTTCGTTCCCAATCCTGATGTAGGTCGTTTCCAGCAGCTTCACCACTGCTGCGAGCACTTTCCGCTTACTGAGGCCTTTCTTCCCCATGTCGCGCGCGACAACACGCCGGATGCGAGGAAGCGCTCTACCAAACTGGCGCATGCGGTCGAACTTAATCAGATCGCGTATGTGGCGGTATTTCGCATGGTACCGGTATTGTTTGCGGCCCTTTGCGTCATACCCGACTGCCTGTATGTGCCCGTTAGGGCTGGGACTGATCCAGACCGATGTCCAGGCTGGCGGCAGAACCATAGCTTTGATGCGGGCCAGAGTATCTTCGTCGGTGACGGTCTCGTCGTTCGCGCCAATATAAGAAAAGCCTTCACCCGATCGCTTGCGTTTAATCCCAGAACCCTTAGGGATGGCGTAACGGAGACCTGCCAGTTCCGCCGACTTTTTCTCATCCGGCACCGCTGCGGGAAGATTTACGGGTGAGTCCATCTAATTACCTGGATGCAAACAAGCTTTGAAACACTACTGACATACATTGGATCAAGCTACTTAGCTCCTGGATGCCAAAAGCTCTTATCTTCGATATCGACGGAACGTTAGTGGATTCAGTTGATCTGCACGCTCAGGCGTGGCAAGAGGCGTTTCAGCACTTTGGTCACAAATTCCCGCTAGAAAAAATCCGGATGCAGATTGGGAAAGGCAGCGATCAGTTTCTGCCGGTCTTCCTAAATGAAGAGGAGATTGCATCTCGCGGAAAGGACTTAGAGGAATTCCGCGGCAAGCTGTTCAAGAGCAAATATCTTGCGCAGGTAAAAGCCTTTCCGGGTGTTCGTCCACTGTTTGAGAAGGCTTTAGCCCAAGGCCTAAAGATTGCCCTGGCATCGTCTGCGAAAGGCGAGGAACTAGAGGATTATAAGAAGATCGCCGACATACAAGACTTGCTGCATGCCGAAACGTCGTCTTCTGATGCCGAGAAATCGAAGCCTCACCCGGATATTTTTGAAGCAGCACTGGAAAAGTTAGGGCCGGAAGTCACGCCCCATGAAGCTCTGGTGATTGGCGACAGCCCTTATGACGCGGAAGCTGCGAAGCGGGCGGGAGTGCTCGCTGTTTGCGTGCGCTGTGGAGGTTTTTCGGAAGAGGATCTCAAGAGTGCGGGCTGTTTCGCGCTATACGACGGGCCACAGGATCTGCTGGACAATTTCGAGCAGTCTCCGCTTTATCCAGGTGCGAGGAAAGCGTAGCGGTTATAACCCGAATACCCCAGCTAGACGCGTGAAAAGGGCGAGGATTGCGAATGTGAAGAACAACAAATCGTTGTTCCAAAACACAAATGCGGTAACCAGGCATAGCAACGCCAGCCGGGACCTTGGGTCCACAGAGTAGTCAAACATTGAGGCTAAAGAACTATAGTGACAGAACGGACTCAAGTTCTCCACGCGAACTTGACCTTCTGGTACGTTTCTTCTACTGACTCAGGAATGATCCTAGTACTGCCAACTGTAGTCATGAAATTCGCGTCTCCTGACCAGCGCGGGAGAACATGCATGTGTATATGTTGGGCTATTCCTGCGCCTGCTGCGCCCACGTTTAACCCCATGTTCAGTCCGTCGGGCGTGTAAATCTCTTCTAGTACTGCCTCTGCGCGGCGAGCGAGCTTCATCATCTCAGCGGTACTCTCTTCATCCGCGTCGATCAGCTTTGAAACGTGCTCATAAGGCACAACCATGAGATGTCCACTCGTGTATGGATAGAGATTCAATATGACGAAGCAGTTCACACCCCGGTAAATAACGAAATTTTTTTCATCGTCGGCCGGATTAGCGGCCGCCATACAGAAAATACAGTCGCCCTTATGTTTTTGGGCTTTCATGTAGGTGGATCGCCAGGGCGTCCACAGATAATCCATTGAAAGCCGCTATAACGCGGTAGGATCGAGCGGAGAAGTGACGCCGCTCGGCTGGTTCGAGTTGGGAGTCTTGGCCGATTGATTCACCAGATCGCGCAATTCCTTGCTCGGCTTGAAAAATGGAATGCGTTTCGAAGGTACTTCCACGCGGGATCCTGTTTTTGGATTTCGCCCGACCCGCGGCTGCCGCTGGCGGGTGCGGAAGCTGCCGAATCCACGGATCTCGATTTTCTCTCCCTTGTGCAGACTGTTTACGATGCTGTCGAAGATCGTCTCGACAATAGTCTCGGAATCTTTGCGGGTCATCTCGACCACTTTCGAGACTTCGTCGATCAACTCAGCTTTCGTCATAGCTCTTGTTCCTGTCGTAATCATTGGAGTGACTTCCATGAATCGCATCGCCCACCGAGGACGAAGCCACTGCTGCCTGGCGTTTGTAATCCGCCATCCGGCCTCGCTCGCGATCCTCGCCCACTTCGCGCAAACTCAACCCGATGCGCTTCTGCGCCTCATTTAGCTTAATCACCTTGAACTCGAGTTCCTGGCCTACCGGCAATGGAGCTGTCTCTTCGAGTGCAGGAAGCTTGCCTGGTTGGCGCTTTGCGCCACCACCGATTTCAGAACGATGACATAACCCTTCCACACCGGGCAGTAATTCCACGAAAACCCCGAACGCAGCGGTTCGACTCACCACGCCCTTAACAATGTCGCCGACCTGGTGAGAACGGAAGAATGTCTCCCAGCCGTCGGGCTGTAGTTGCTTGATGCCTAGTGAGAGACGCCGGTTTGGTGCATCGATATGCAGGATGACTGCTTGTACGAGCTGGCCTTTTTTTACCAGCTCGGAAGGATGTTTTACGTGCGCTGTCCATGACATGTCGGATACGTGTACCAGGCCGTCAATACCTTCTTCGATTTCGATGAAGGCGCCAAAATCGGCCAGCTTGCGAACTCTTCCTTCCACCACTGATCCCACGCTGTAGCGATCGGCGATGGTGGTCCACGGGTCAGCTTCCAGCTGCTTGATGCCAAGTGAAATACGGCGCTCTCTAGGCTTCACTTCGAGCACCACGGCTTCTACCTGATCGCCCGCATTCACGATCTTCCCCGGATGCTTCATGCGGCGGCTCCAGGTCATCTCGGAAATGTGGATCAGGCCTTCTACTCCCGGCTCTAGTTCAACGAAAGCTCCATAGTCGGTCACGCTCACCACGCGTCCAATCACGCGGCTTTGCTTCGGATAGCGCTCTTCGATCTCCACCCATGGATCGGGCCTCATCTGCTTCAGCCCGAGCGAGATTCGTTCATGCTCGCGATCAAACTTCAGGACCCGGGCTGTCACAGTCTCGCCCACCTGAATGACCGCCGAAGGATGGCTGACGTTGCCGTAGCTGAGATCGCTCACATGCAGCAGCCCGTCTATTCCTCCGAGATCCACAAACGCGCCATACTCCGTGAGGTTCTTTACCACGCCCGTAATTACCGAACCCTCTTGAATGCTCGCCAGAGCCGTGGTCTTCTGTTCTGCCTGATGCTGCTCCAGCAGCAAGCGCCGGGAAACTACCGCGTTCGACCGCCGCCGGTTGAGCTTAAGGATGCGAACATCTAGCTCCTGACCTACATAGGGATCGAGGTTGTGTACCGGGCGAATCTCAATTTGCGAGCTGGGCAGAAATGCAATCACACCGATGTCAAGAGTCAAACCTCCCTTGATCTTGCCCGTCACGCGTCCTCGTACTGAATGCCCCTCTGCAGCCGCCTTCTCCAGTTCGTCCCAAACTTGGCGTCGATGCGCGCGCTCATAAGACAGGAGGATGAAGCCTTCAACTTGTTCGCCGGTGCGATCAAACATTACTTCGATCACATCGCCGCGCTTCACTTGTGGTGTGCCATCCAGGTGAGGGAACTGTGTGGCTGGAACCAGACCTTCCGTCTTGCGCCCTATATCGACGATTACTTCCTTTTCCGAAACACTCAAGACGTGCCCGTGAAGAATCTCGCCTTCGCGCGACGATAATGGACCGCTGAAGTTTTCTAGAAAGGCTTGATAGTCCGAGCTATCGGCTGTTCCAGATGTCTCAACGTATTCGTCAAAAGGACCAGCCATAATGTCCACCGTCGCGATTCGCCCGGCAAAGCGAACTACCGGGCTTGCGTTTGATCCTCAATCGCGGCCCGGAACGCTGCTAGAGAGCCGAGTCGCAAAGCTCAACTGATTGATACTTCAGTACTTCAGCAATATACCGGACGCTTCTAATGATGTCAACAAAACCAACTAGGACTATCTTGCCGTT
>JAVHMZ010098173.1:0-10171 GCA_034782995.1 Amazona versicolor
GAACCTTCGTAACCCGCAAGGGGTGACAGATTTACAGTCTGTTGGCTTTAACCACTCACCCACCTGTCCGGGTAATTTACTTTCAGTAGTTTAGCAGATGCACTAAAATCGCACCGTCGACTCGCGCTGTTCCCTTCACGATCCGAAATTTTCCGAACCCAAACACCGCTCCACACGTAAGGGTGGGAGAACCCTCATGGCAAGCCGAACCAAAAAGCGGCGTTTTCTTTGGCTGTTGACCCTTCCCTTATTGGCGCTTACAGCATTCTTTTCTCTTAAAGCGATCGGGCGTACGCCCCCCAAGATCGATCCGGAGAAGCTTGGCAAGGTCGAGCGCACGGATTTGGCGCGGTCCGTGGTCGCGACCGGGAAGGTGCAGCCGGTCCGGCAAGTGGAAATCAAATCCAAGGCCAGCGGAATTATTCAAAGCCTGCCGGTCAACTTTGGGGATTACGTCCACAAGGGTCAAATCATCTGCGAGCTCGACCGAAATGATTTGCTGCCGCGTTTGAATGAGGCCAAAGCAGCGCTGAGCGTGATGGCGGCCCAGGTCGAGTCAGCCAAGGCGGATTACGAGCGAAACAAGATCGACGCCGAAGGCCCCGATGTCCCGTTTTTGAAAGCTGACCGCGATCGCGCCGAAAAGCTGTTCGGCGGCCATCTGATTGCGCAAAGCGCTCGGGACGACGCCGAGAAGAACTATCAGATGGCGCAGAACAAGGTGAACTCGGCGAAGGTCTACCTGGCCAGCGGGAAGGCGGCGATTACCAAAGCGCAGGCGCAATACGATCAGCAGGCAGCGGTCGTGGCGCGCGCCGAGGAAGATCTTCGAAACGCAACGATTGTCTCGCCGATCGATGGCGTGGTGCTATCGCGCGACAGCGAAGTGGGGAGCGCGGTGAGCTCCATTCTCGTGATGGGGTCGGCGGCGAGCCTCATCATGACGCTCGGAGATTTGAACGAGGTTTATGTCAAAGGCAAGGTCGATGAAAGCGACATTGGGAAGGTTTATCTCGGCCAGCCCGCGCGCATTACTGTGGAATCGTTCAAGGACCAGAAGTTCGAAGGCAAAGTGACGAAGATCTCCCCGATGGGAACGGAGAAAGACAACGTGACAACTTTCGAGGTGCGCGTTTCTATCTCGAATGAATCACACAAACTGCGCGCGTTGATGACCGCCAACGCCGAGATCATTCTCGAGGAGCGTAAGAAAGTCCTCACCATCCCCGAAGGCGCGGTCCTCTACGCGAAAGATAAATCGACCGAAGTCGAGATTCCGGACAGCGCCAATGAAAAGGGTAGACGGCGAGTGAAGATCGCGACCGGGATCAGCAACGGGGCGCGCACCGAGGTCCGGTCGGGTCTGACGCAAGGCCAGCAAGTCATCCTGCAGTAATGACGTACGTAAGCGAGCTGATCCGGCAGGTGCTAGGCAGTCTGCTGCGGAACAAGTTGCGCAGTTTGCTTACGATGGCGGGGATCGCGTGGGGCATTGCCTCCATCGTGATTATTGTCGCGATGGGTGACGGTTTCAAAGAAGGCCAACGCAAAAACATGCGCAGCCTCGGCGAGAACATTGTCATTGTTTTCGGAGGCCGCACGGAAAAGCAGGCGGGCGGGCAGCGCGCCGGAAGACGCATCCGTTTGAGTTATCCGGATGTGGAGGCGATTCGGCGCGACTGTTGGCTAGTTGAGTATGTTGTCGGCGAGATCGAAAGCACAAACCGCGCGACGAGCCCGTTCAACAGCGGCGCTTTCGATACAGACGGGGTCGAACCCGATTTCGCTCGATTGCGAACAGTGACATTGGCTTCCGGCCATTGGCTTTCCAAGGACGACGACCACGAAGGACGCCGCGTCGCGATCATCGGACAGAAGGTGAAGAAGCAACTGTTCGGGACCCGCACAACTGTACTCGGCGAACACATCGCAATCAATTCGTTGCCTTTTGAAGTCATCGGCATTCTGGCTGACAAGAATCAAGACTCGAGTTATGGCAGCTTGGATGAGAGCAAGATTTTTATCCCGTATCAGACGGCCGTGCGGGACATTCCGCCGAAAGATGTTACCTACTTCAGTGGAATGCTCGATGATATCGTCTACAAGCCGCGATCACTCGAGCAGTTCGAAGACGCGCGGAAGCAGGTTGTGCGAACGCTGGCTCGCAATCATGAGTTCGACCCCGGCGACAAAGGTGCGTTGGGAATTTGGGACACGGTTGAGAACGCGAAGGAAGTGGATGCGATTTTCCAGTCAATGACTGTATTCCTCGCAACGATTGCGCTCGTGACACTGAGTTTGGGCGGCGTCGGAGTGATGAACATCATGCTGGTCACCGTGAGCGAGCGTACGCGAGAGGTCGGGATGCGAAAGGCATTGGGAGCTACCAGACGCCGCATTCTCGTTGATTTTCTGGTCGAAGGCTGCGTACTCGCGTTCGTGAGTGGCGCAATCGGATGGGGAATCGCATTCGGGTTGTCTTCCCTGCTCTCGCTGGCGCCGATGCCGGATGTATTTCCGGGCTTACCGGTCAGCATGGAAACGACCATGTTAAGCTTCGCCGCACTCGCGGTAATCGCACTTTTATCGGCGCTGTTTCCGGCGTGGCGAGCCGCTTCGTTGACTCCAGTCGAGGCACTGCGGTACGAGCGATGAGCATCCGATCGGTATTCGAGGAAGCTTGGTCGGCATTGTTGTTCAACCGTCAGCGCTCCATCTTGACGATGATCAGCCTCGGGTGGGGCGTAGTGTGCTTCGTCATTCTGTATTCGTACGGTGAGGGATTTGAGTACGCGCTCTCGACATCCTTCAAAGCGGTGGGCCAGGACTTAGTCCTGATGTTTGGCGGCCAGACTTCGGCGCAGGCCGGCGGCGAGCGTTCCGGGCGGGTGATTCGGCTGGAGCGGGGAGACGCTGATGCGATCCGGGATTCTGTGCCGATGGTCGGCGCAATCTCACCCGAGGTTTTGATGCGGCGGACGACTGTGACGCGAGGTTACCGCTCGCAGAACATGACCATTCGCGGCGTGCTCCCCGTTGATTATCAGAAGGTCCGGAATATGACCATGCAGAGCGGCCGATGGCTGACGACCGAAGACGACCTGCAGAAGGATCGGGTCGCCGTGCTGGGAGCCAAAGCTGCGGAAAAGCTCTTCGGAGAGATTCCTCCGGAGAACGAGAAGGTCACGGTCAACGGAATGCAATTCGTTGTCACTGGCGTGCTCAAAACGAAGATTCAAATCTCGAACTACAACACGCCCGACAACGAATGTGTGTTCATTCCCTATGACACGATGTCGCTTCTGCACGATGTGAAATACCCGGAGGACATTGTCTGGACGCCAACGAATCCTGTTTTCCGGCGACAGGCCGTAAATCAAGTACGGGCGACACTCGCTCGCATTCACAATTTCTCAGCCAAGGACGAGCGCGCGGTCGAGGTGATCGTGTTTAACGAGTTTATGAAGCAGATTGACGCGATGTCGATTGCGTTACGAGTATTGCTTGGGCTCATTGGAACGTTGACGCTGGCGATCGGTGGAGTGGGGCTTGCCAACATCATGCTGGTTTCAGTGACACAGCGTACACGCGAGATCGGCGTGATCAAGAGTCTGGGAGCAACGCGGCGTTCGATTCTGTTTCAGTTTTTGCTCGAAGCCATGGCAATCGTGACAGCAGGCGGTCTCCTCGGAGTGCTCTTGGGCGTGGCAATCTCGGTCGGCGTCGGAACGCTGCCGTTACTCGGTCCGATTTTTAAAGACGAGAGCGGGATTGGGGACATTCACCTTGGGGTGTCACGCTTCGCCGTGCTCACTTCGACGATCATGCTGGAGATTGTGGGATTGATATCGGGATTACTGCCGGCGGTCCGGGCGTCGCGCCTCGATCCGATTGAGGCGCTGCGGTATGAATGAGCGTCAGCGCGACATGATCGAATAATTAATCAGAACGCCGTCAACAAACTCGGCCTTTACTGTCTCGTTTGCACCGGGGTAGATACAAATCGTTTTCGTCATGTTGCCTTCCGGTTGCTCACGCACATCGATGGGCGCCCCGTACATGGCTTCCACCTCCGCTCGAGTCAGTCCTTTTCTCAGTTCCCCACCGGAGCGGTTAGCTGGGGAGGGCGGCGGCATGACTCCAGGGCCGGCCATTCGTCCTCCTTGCCGCTCGCTCCCGTTCGGTCCAAACGTTCCAGCAGGAAACTCGATGTATTGCGCCAGGGCCGCCATCACTGCCTGAGGCGCGACTCCCTCCTTGATTCTCCGCTTATCGAAGCGTAGGTTGAATCTCGATCCGCCATTGGCCCGGCCATTCAAGATTTGCTGCTTGCGCGCTTCTGCGTCATCTTCGGCCCGGGCTCGTTCGCGCCGGTCCCGGCGATCGCGATCTCGCCGCGCGTCATCCAGTTCGCCCGATAACGAGCGCCGCCGGTCAGGGTCCGTTGCTTTATTGAGCTGGTCTTCCAGCTCTTTCTCGTGATCGCTTTTGTCAGCCGGCTTGAAGTGAACCGACGCGTCGGTCAGGTCGCCCGCTGTTCCGTAGCCGCCTCCACCCAATTGAAACTCGATGTTGTCGCTCTTCACCTTCACCTTGGTGATCATCACTGAGTCACCGGTCCGTAGCGACGCTCCGTCGTCCTTCAAGCGGCGAGTGTAGTCTTTCATGTTTAGAGGCTGAGGCCGGTCCGGGTAAACGTCAATTCCTTTTTGGGAACCTGGCATGTCCATCCTGACGATCACGCTCCTGCCCTCGAAAAACTGACTGAGCGCTTCCGGCGATTGCGCTGTTGCGGGATAGTTCAGAAGGAGCGAGACGAATGACAAAGGGAACGGCAGCGGCATCAAGAGAGATCGAAGTCTAATCATTGTGTTACTGGGAAACGCGAAAAGTTAACGCTGGAGAGCTCAAGAATTGCGGACCGAAATGAGTGACAAGACGGTTAATGTCTTCTACTTTCTGGCCCGGCAATGGCGATCCTTCTCATCGCCTCGTCACCAAGTAGTATGCCTGTTCCTAGGGACGGTTGATCCCTAGATACTTACTTCTGGGGGATCTAATATTTGGAATGACGTTTCGCGGGAAGCAAGAACAACGCCAGCAAGCGATTCGCTGATAGATAATGCCTCTCGCACAGCCTTTCGGATTGGATGTGAAAATATGATCGACAAAAATGCCGTGTGGTTCATCACCGGCTGTTCAAAGGGCTTCGGCCGCGAACTGGCGCAGGAAGCGCTCCAGGCGGGCTATCGGGTAATCGCCACGGCGCGGAACGAAGCCGATGTCGCCGACTTGGCCAAAGCTCATCGTCAGGCAGTCCTGACGGTTTCCCTGGACGTTACGAAGCAGGACCAGATCACCGCCGCCACAGAACTGGCCGAGAAGCATTTTGGCGTCGTAGACGTGCTCGTGAACAACGCCGGCTACGGCTACCTTGGAGCGATAGAGGAAGGCGAGGATGCCGAGATGCGCAAGCTGTTCGAGACTTGCCTGTTCGGTCCTGTGAATCTGATTAAGGCTGTGCTGCCGGGCAT
The DNA here is from genome assembly GCA_034782995.1 of Amazona versicolor. NCBI lineage: Eukaryota > Metazoa > Chordata > Aves > Psittaciformes > Psittacidae > Amazona > Amazona versicolor. Next base: position 5,535 of record JAVHMZ010098173.1, read on the forward strand.
GCGCTTGCGGCGAAGCGGCCATATCGTCAACTTCAGCTCGATCGGCGGGCTCGTGACATATCCCGGCGTAGGGTACTACAACATGGTCAAGGCAGGTGTCGAAGCCTTATCCGACGCGCTCGCCAAAGAGGTCGGGCCGCTCGGCATCAAAGTGACCGTCGTAGCCCCCGGCGCCTTCCGCACGGATTTCCGCGGTCCAGATTCGGTACGCCAATCGGGCATCCGCATCCCTGATTACAACGAGACTGCGGGGAAGGCGCGCGAGGGAACCCTCGCAGGCCATGGCAAGCAGCCGGGCGATCCCATGCGCGGCGCGCGCGCTATCATTCGGGCCGTCGAGGCGGAGAAGCCCCCGGTCCATTTCTTGCTCGGCAGCGACGCGCTCGACCAGTTGCGGGCGAAACTCGACGCCATGCGAGCCGAGACGGACGCCTGGGAAAGCGTGACGCGCGGCACCGACTTTGCAGAACAGAAGGTGTCTTAGTGTCTGAGAGTAACCGAAGATCGTTGAGAGAAGGTCAACGTAGATCTGCGGGATTACCCATAAGGAGGTCTAATGTCGTCATCTCCCATCGCACTAGTTACGGGCGGTAGCCGCGGCCTCGGCCGCTCGACCGTGGAGGCGCTTTGCCGCCGCGGCGTGTCGTCGATTCTCACCTACAACAGTAACCGTGCTGCGGCCGACAGGGTGGTGACAGGAGTCCAGCAGGCCAACGTGCGTGCCGTAGCGCTTCAGCTTGATACTGGCGACACGGGCGCGTTCCGCGGCTTCGCCGACGAGGTCCGGCGCGTGCTTCGCGAATGGGGTGCCGAGCGTTTCGACTTTCTGGTTAACATGGCCGGCACGTCCCATAGCGGCCTTTTCGCCGAGGCGACGGAGGAGGATTTCGACAACGCCTATCGCATCCACGTCAAGGGTCCGTTCTTCTTAACGCAGACGCTGCTGCCGCTGATCGCCGACGGCGGCCGCATTGTGAACATCTCCTCGGGACTCACGCGCTTCGTCTATCCCGGGCGAATCGTCTACGGCTCTATGAAGGGCGCGGTGGAAGTCATGACCCGCTACATGGCTAAGGAGCTCGGAGCCCGGCGCATTGCCGTGAACACGGTCGCGCCTGGCGCCATTCAGACCGACTTCTCGGGCGGCGTGGTGCGCGACAATCCGGAGGTTAACCGGCAAATCGCCGAGAAAACCGCGCTTGGACGTCCGGGCCTTCCCGACGACATCGGCCCGATGATCGCGTCACTTCTTTCAGAGGACAACCGTTGGGTGAACGCACAACGCATCGAGGTATCGGGAGGCCAAGAGATCTAGCCCGTGGGCGGAGCAACTAGCGCGCGTCCTCGTGCCGGACTGGAGCGGCACCTTGAAACGTGCGTTGTTGGGAAACGAGCTACAGACGGATCCGGTTGATGATGTCGTAGTAAGCGTATAGATCCAGCCAAGCGGCACAGGACACAGCCTTACCATCCTTCATCGTCAGCGCGTACATGTACTCGTTCTGGTACGGCTTGCCATCGACGGCCTGGCCAGACGAAGACATGTGTACGAAGACCTTGTCGCCATCAGCCCAGACACCCTTGCTCGTAACCTTCAAGTGCCCGGAAATTCTCTGGAAGAGAGCGTTCTCAGCGTTGTCCAGAAGATCGTTCATACCGTGATAGGTACGCGCGACCAGGCCGTGGCCAGCTATAGTCCACCGAATATCGTCCGCGAAGACTACCGCTAGCTTTGCAAAGTCCGCGGCGGACTCGTCCAGCGCATGATGCACGGCATTTAAATTCAACCGCTCTTCACTCGAATATGACCTAAACTCTCCTTTTGTTCTCCTATTTCCTCGCGATTTTACAGGCCATACTCATCATGGTTTCTGCTTGCAAATCTCTCACAACTCTTTCGCGTCCAGAAACGCAATCTTCCGCTCGGCAAAGAAGTCGTTACATTCCTCGCTTCTGTGATCGTCGGTCGTCGCTTTTCCTTCCGGCTTCTTCAGACGCGCCTGGTAGCAGTCGAATCCTTCCCTCGCCTCGTCTTTTCTTCTGAAGCTCTGGAAACGGCAAGCCTCGAACGAAATCGGTTGCTTTGAGTAGTTGACTCATCTACTTGTCTTCTCCCGCGAGTTTGCCGGAAGCGAGTCGCGCAAAGCTTTACTAGCGCCAGATTGCTTCCGGTACAAGTTGCCGATATCGACGTGTTCAATTTCACGTGAAACTGATCTCGGCGCCGAACCTCACAGCCTTCCCGCCAAAAGGGTCGGTGTCAAGATAAAGATATTCATAGCGCCGTGACGCAAACAGCCATCTCCCATCAGTTCTTTCGATCTTGTCGATGAAAACCCCGAAGTGATTGTAATAGGTTTTCCCCGAAGCCAGAGCGACCTCTCTTATTAACCAACGAGCGGATGCGGTGTCGTTCACGCCGTTGGAGGCGACCGAATTGGGTTCGCCAATTCGGAAATCGGCGTCCCTCTTGAGAGCGACCGCAGGGTTTTCTGGCCCCCGCGCGTAGCAGCGGCGGCGAACCGAGCGGCAAAGTCGCGGATTGCCACTTCTTCCAGGCGCTGCGAGCGTTGTTCAACCGTCAACATCTCTTTGACTCTCTTCGGGAACCCATATCGCTTTTACTGTTGGCTTGGGCAGAGTAACAACGTCTCCGAGCCGATTGCGTTTGTCATCAATTAGTTGGTGCGCCGTAGCCGGATCGACCCTTCAGAGATACAGCGACCACGGGGATGGCAGTGCCAGCTTCACTTTAGATGTGGCATGTGGCACAATCGGGCCGTGACGGAGTTGGACGGATTAGGCGCCACTATTCGGGCGTGGCGCGATCGGCTGTCTCCGGCGGTCACGGGACTGCCAACCGGAAAGACGCGCCGGGCGGTTGGATTACGGCGAGAAGAGCTGGCTGAACTGGCCGGTGTTTCGGTGGACTATGTGGTCCGACTGGAACAGGGGAGAGCTACCGCGCCTTCGCCGCAAGTCACGACCTCGCTCGCTCGTGCATTGCAGTTAGGCTCCGCCGAACGCGACCATCTGTTCCGTCTCGCTGGCCTGCTACCCCCGTCCCCCGATCGGATTTCCGATCACATCACTCCTGGAGTACAGCGCATGCTGGCCCGGCTCGCGGACGTGGCGGTTGCGGTGTTCGCCGCCGACTGGCGTCTGATTTGGTGGAACCGCAGCTGGGTCGCTCTCTTTGGCGACCCGTCGTCCGTTCCGCCGGAGCTGCGAAACTTCGCCCGAGATCGCTTCCCGATCGATGGCGATGCCCCCCGGCTGACCTATCGAGACGTGATTACGCAAAACGGCGAGGGCATGCAGGCCGCTATCGTGGCCGATCTTCGGCGGGCGACCGGCCGCTTTCCGCGCGATACCCGGTTGGCCACACTGATCCGCGAACTCGTTGCGGGAAACCGGGAGTTCGCCAACCTTTGGGCCTCCGGAACAGTAAGCGCCCATTGGGAAGAACACAAGATTGTGGAACACCCTTTGGTTGGCCCGATTGCGGTCGATTGCGACATTCTGACCGACGGCGAGGCCGAGTTGAAGATCGTGATACTCACGGCTGCCGCGGGCAGTGAGGATGAAACAAAACTGCGCCGTGCGAGCGCCGAGTGCATAGACATCGCCAAGGGCTCTGCCGCTTCCGAAGAGTCATAAGCATAATTCGGTTGATCGAGCTAACCGGATTGTGTGGCAGGGTTTGAGGTCGGCGAGAAGCCCTGCGTCATGCATCCGCACTCCTACTTCGCCAGCCGCGAACCTTCGATCAAGATGTCTACGAGCCTTCTCGCGCTCGTGCGCCAGTCGGAGCCGGAAGTCACGTAAGCGACGCCAATGAGCGCGCGAAGAAGATCGAACGGCTTGATGTCTCTCCGCATCTCGCCCGCGGCGATTGCGTTGCGCACCAGCGAATCCATTGCGTCTAGAACCTGCCCTCGCGAGCCTTCGAACAGCTTAGCCGCGCCGCCGCCGATTGAGTTTAGCGCGGGGGCGATGATGTGTTTTGCCTCTACGTAGTCGATGAACAACAGCATCCAGGCACGCAATGCTTTCAGAGGAGATAAGGTCGCGGCGAATCGGTCGGCCGCGGCCGCTAGTTTCTCCACCTCGGTCCGGTAGACCGCCTCGATGAGTGTGTCCCGAGTTGGGAAGTGACGGTATAAGGTTCCGGGGCCAACGCCCGCTAGCCTAGCAATCTCTTCGAGACTTGCGCTCGCGCCGGAACGGGAGAACTCCCGCTTCGCCACTTCCAGGATGTGCTCACGGTTCTTTTGTGCGTCCGCGCGCAATTTACCCTGGATCGGTTTGGAAGTTTTGGCCCCCATGGAGAAATATTGCAACCGGAGGGTGCCTCCGCTACTCTGAGAGACTATACGGAGACATCCTCCGTTTAAACGCTAACACACAAAAGGAGCTTACATGCGAGTCTTCATCACGGGCGCGACCGGGTTCATCGGTTCCGCCGTTGTCCGCGAACTCATCGGGGCAGGTCACCAAGCGCTCGGCTTGGCTCGAAGCGATGCGGGCGCTCAGGCGCTAGCCGCCGTCGGAGCGGAATTCCATCGCGGCTCGCTTGATGATCTCAAGAGCCTGCGAAGCGGAGCGTCGGCCGCCGACGCAGTCATCCACTTGGC
>JAVHMZ010098283.1:0-10163 GCA_034782995.1 Amazona versicolor
GAATGATGTGCTGGATCGTCCGGCCATGATTTTCCTCTACCTCCATAGTCTCAAAAGGTTTGATGCTCGGCAAATCGGAGGCGGCAAATGGGTACAAATACTCGATTTAGGGGAGGTGAGAGTTGCCACAATAGCGAGAGAATGAGTGATAATTTGCAAACCGATCCGCGGCTGTATTTGGCCGCGGAGCGCACCTTTCTGGCTTGGATTCGCACCGGCCTGTCTTTGATGGGTTTTGGGTTTGTTGTGGCCCGGTTTGGCCTCTTCCTAAAAGAGAGCCAGGCGATGCAACCGCACTTAACCGCGCGACCGACCGGGTTCTCCGTCGGATTCGGGACCACACTTGTGATGGTGGGGGTGGTCATGAATGTGATCGCGGCGTTTGAGCACGTGCAAACCGTCCGCAAAATTCGGGCGAATGTGGTGCTGGATCAGCCGTCTTCAATTGCGATTGCCACTTCGGTCATTCTTGTGATCGTGGGCATCGCGATGGCGTCGTATTTGGTAACGGTCAGGTAGTGGCGTTCCCGTTTCGAATCGCGCGGCGCTTGTCAAAAGAACTGGCATCGGGATGAAGCCGATCATCGGCTTGGGGCTCGAGCGGCGTCGTGTGCAGAGGCACCACTCCCGCCCAGATGGGCAACGCGTAATCCTCGTCATCGTCTTTGGGACCACCGCGCCGGACCTTAGCCGAGACCTCGTCGATCGGGAGCGCGAGAACGCTCGTCGCCTTTAACTCTTGCTCGGTGGGTTGGCGCACTTCGTCCCAGCGGCCGGGTACGATGTGATCCGTGAACGCGTGCAGCGCTTCCCATTTTTCTCGCGAATCTGTGACGAGGCGCGCTCGTCCGAGAATCACTACGGAGCGATAGTTCATTGAGTGGTGGAAGGCGGAACGTGCTAAGACCAAGCCATCGACTAGCGTGACCGTGGCGCATACGTCCACACCGTCGTCGAGAACGCGCAGCATGCGGCTAGCCGCCGATCCGTGCAAAAAGACCTGATCTCCGATGCGCGCGTAGCCGGTGGGGATCACGAACGGCTGGCCATCGGAAACGAACCCGACATGGCAGATGAAGCCCTCGTCCAAAATCGCGTCGATCTCGGCGCGATCGTAAACGCCGCGCTTCGGCAAGCGGCGGACCGTCGTGCGCGTGCTAGGGGCTTGCTGAATCATCTTTTCAGCTTACCCGCAAACTTCTGCGTCTCCAACGGCTTGCCGCGCGTATTAGGGTGTAAACAAGGCGGGATCACGGAATCCGTTTGGGGGAAACGTCTTCGGAACAGTTCGAAGCGCTTGTGCGCGAACACCAAGCGATGGTGTTCAGCATCGCCCTTCGCTTGCTGCGAGACCGTGCATCAGCCGAGGAATTAGCGCAAGATGTATTTTTGCAACTCTATGAAAAACTTCCGGGGCTGCAATCGGACAATCACATCCGGTTCTGGTTGCGCCGGATCACGTGTCATCGCGCGATCGACGAAATGCGCAAACGAAGACTGCGTCCGCGCCTCACGCTCGAAGAAGTCCGGGAGCCCTCGGTGAAACCGCAAGAGCAGGATCCGCTGTTGGGCGCGACGCTGCGCAAACTGGTGAGCACACTCCCTGAACGGGCGCGCGCCATTGTGGTGTTGCGTTTCCAGGAAGATCTCGAGCCGACGGAGATTGCACGCGTGCTTGATCTTCCGCCCAGTTCGGTGAAGAGTTTGCTTCATCGCAGTCTTCGGCTCCTGCGTGGAAAATTGGAGCGTTCGCAGCAAGGGCGGAATCAGGAACAAGCTATATGAATTTTGAAGAGGAATTGCGGGCGGCACTGCGCGTCGAACAACCTTCGCAAGACTTCACTGGACGTGTGCTGGCGCGTGTTGAAAAACGACGGCGCGCGAGCAGTGTGCGCCGATGGATGGCGATTGCGGCGATGCTCGTTGTAACGGCGCTTGTGTCTGCGCGCTTTTGGGTATATCAGAGGGAAATGCGCGCGGCTCGGCAACGGCTGGTTGCGGAACGCGCCGGGCGCGATCTGGCGATTGCGTTAAAGATCACGGGAGCGAAATTGCAGTACACGCATCGTGTTTTGCGAAGGAAAACGAATGGGGTGTAGCATGACCAAACCGCTCCCTTGCGGTCGCGGCTCATCAAGCCGGGGGTCGTCAATGAATCGTGCGTGCATCCTGTACTTTCTGATAGCTGCCTTCGCCACAACACTCTTTGCCGATCCGGCCGATCTGAAAGACCTCGACCAGACCGTGCTGCACGGTCTAGCGACCAAAGCGAAGTCGACCGTTAGCGTCACACTCGATGGTTCGCTCCTCAAGTTCGCCGCCAAGTTTCTCTCCGATAGTGACGACGAGGACGCCGCACATATGAAGAGGTTGATCGCGAGTCTAAAAAGCGTCACGGTGCGCAGCTTTGAATTCAAGAAGAAGGGAGACTACACCGCAGGCGACGTCGATGGTATCCGAAACCAACTTCGCACTCCCGATTGGAACCGTATCGTCGACATCAACAACAAAGAAGAGGCGAAGAACATAGAAATTTACGTGTTGCCGGGCAAAGATAAGCCGCAGGGTCTGATCATCATCGATACAGAGCCGCTCGAGCTCACCTTGGTTCACATCATGGGCGCGATCGATTTGAAAGATCTCGCGTCGCTCGAAGACTTGGGCGTCCCTCCGCTCGGGGGAAAAGATGGCGCAAAAACAAAGGAGAACAACAAGTGATCCGCGCATTTCTTCTTCTTGCTTGTGCGGCTGCGCTCTGCGGGCAGACAGCCGATGAAATCATGGCCAAAGTGGCGGCGAACCAGGACCGTTCGGCCGATGCGCGCAAGGAGTACGTATATCATCAGAACCTTCTGATTCACATGAATCGCGCGAATGGGAAGCTAGCGCGCGAGGAGGTTCGCGACTACACGGTGACGCCCGGGGCCGACGGTGTCAAGCGCGAGCTCGTCCACCTTTCCGGCAAGATTGGAAAGGGAAAACAGGTGATTGGTTACGACAACCCCGATTACCGGCATGGAAATGTCGATATAGATGGCGAGATCGTACAAGGTTTCGCCGATGGGTTCGGGGTGAATGAGAAATCCAAAGATGGCGTGAATCACGACTTGTTCCCGCTTCGCACGGAGAAGCTGCAGATCTACCAGTTCACGCTTTCCGGTGAGGAGAAATGGCACCGGCACGATGCCTTTCACATCGAATTCAAACCGAAAAAAACGGGCATCGAGGATGACTGCTGGGCCGGCGAAGCCCTGATTGACAAGACCGAATTTGAACCGCTGTTGATCAGTACACACATGGCTTGCAAGATTCCGGTGCTCGTCAAGACGCTACTTGGAACCAATGTCCGTCAGGTTGGCTTTAAAGTGACTTACGAGAAGTTTGAAGACGGCGTTTGGTTCCCGGTTACATACGGCTGTGAGTTTCAGTTCCGCGCGGTGTTCATGTATGCGCGCAGTGTGGGGATCGGTCTGATCAACTCGGATTTCAAACGCACCAAGGTCGATACTGCAATCAAGTATGAGCCTACACCGCAGTAAGAGGCAAGGTTTTCAGAAACTGGGGCTCACGGCGGGCTTTGGTTGCCTGCTCAAACGCATACGCAATCTTCAATAGCTTAGGTTCGCTCCAAGCCGAACCGAAGAACGACAAGCCAATCGGCAATCCATATACGAACCCTGCTGGGACAGTGATGTGTGGGTAACCCGCTACAGCGGCTGGCGTGGAACAGCCACCAGTGTCGTGATCGCCGTTCACCCAGTCAATCAACCAAGATGGGCCGGAGGTCGGAGCGATAATCGCGTCGAGCCGGTGCTTGGCGATCACCGCATCGATACCCTCCGCTTGCGCGCGCTTCTTGGATTTCTCGAGCGCATCAAGATAGACTTTTTCCGTAAGCGGGCCCTTGTTCTCGGCCTGCAGCATCAACTCCTGACCGAACCACGGCATCTCCCGCGCGCGCTCACGCTCATTGAACGCGATGATCTCGGCCAAGGTTTTCACGCGCGCACTCGGTCCGAGCTTTGCTAAATAAGCGTTCAGATCAGCCTTAAATTCATACAGCAGCACATCGTTTTCCCCCTCTCCGATGTTTTGAGATTCGACGTCGGCCGGATCAACGATCTCAGCGCCACCACGCTTCATCGCGTCGATGGCATCCTCGATGACCTTGTCCACGGCCTTATTTGCGCCCATGAACTTCCGGGCGACACCGACCCGCGCGCCACGCAAGCCGTTCGCATCGAGGAACTGCGTGTAATCGGTTTGCGCTTTGGATGCGCTCCCATTCGTGGCAGAATCCTGTGGATCAGCTCCTGCGAGGACGCCCAGGAGAATAGCGGCGTCGCGAACCGTGCGCGCCATGGGACCTGCGGTGTCCTGACTGTGAGCGATGGGGATGATTCCGGATCGGCTCACCAAACCGAGCGTGGGCTTGATGCCGACGATTCCATTCATAGAGGACGGACAAACCACCGAGCCGTCGGTTTCCGTGCCGACTGCAACGGCGCAGAAATTGGCTGCCACAGCCGCTCCCGAACCGGAACTCGACCCGCATGGGTTCCGGTCAAGCGCGTAAGGATTGCGCGTCTGCCCGCCGCGGCCGCTCCAACCGCTGACGGAGTGCGTGGACCGGAAGTTGGCCCACTCGCTTAAGTTCGTTTTGCCGAGGATCACCGCGCCTGCTGCGCGAAGCTGCCTCACGATGAATGCGTCGCGTGCTGCAATGGATCCTTCGAGCGCGAGCGACCCGGCTGTGGTCGACATCTTGTCCGCGGTATCGATGTTGTCCTTGATCAGTACGGGGATGCCGTGAAGAGGTCCACGGGAGCCTTTCGCTTTTCGTTCTGCATCGAGATCCGCCGCAATCCGCAACGCATCCGGGTTGCGCTCGATCACGGCATTCACATGAGGACCATTTTTGTCGAATGCATCCATGCGAGCTAGATATTTGCTGGCCAACGAATGCGCCGTCTCGCGACCAGTCTGCATACGGGTTCCAAGTTCGGCGATGCCGGATTCAGCCAAATCGAAATGCCGATTGTCGCGTCGTGAGCCTTGTGCGGCCGCCTGAGTGACGGTCCAAACGGCCATGGCGCTGTTCGCAAGAAAGCTGCGGCGCTCCATCATCAAACCGAGGCAGCCAGCCCGCGCGCAGCACGGATGTGCGCCAAGTGGTGACGTCCATGCCAGGCGTAGAGACCAGTCGTGACATCGAGAGTCTGCAAGCCGCGTTCCGGATGAATAAACGTCCGTTGGAACGACGTTTCATCAAGCGAGCGCAGCAACGCGACCCACCGCGAGTGGAGCGCGCCTAAAAGCTGCAGCGAGGACTCAACGGGAGCGGCGCTCGCGTCGGGCAGCTTGGCCCAGGCCGCTTCGTCGTATGGTTTGATCGTTGGGGATTCTTCGGTCAAAGCGAAGCGGAATCGGCAGTAACTGTTCATGTGACTGTCGGCTACATGGTGAACGATTTGACGAATGGTCCAGCCGCCTTCACGATAGGTGTATCCGAGTTCCTGCTCCGAAAGATCGCGTACGACGTCGCTCAATTGGCGGGGCAGAACAGCGATGGCCGTGATCCACTCTTGCCGGATCTGGTGGGTGATGGGGACAGGTGGAGTGTAAGGACCGATAGGGTAACGAGGATCCGCAGACATGGTCTCTCCTCTAAATTGATTCCATTAGTGTAGCCGGAGCGCCTATTTGCGATGGATATCCGGCTTTTCGAAATGCTGAAAGTCGGGGTTGGCCCAATCGCCTCCCCATTGCCAGCCTCGGCTACGAAACAATCGCACAATAAAACTGTTAGCGAGAATAGAGCCGGGAAATGCTCGCGTTCGGTCCAGATAGCGAGCGCCTTCCGGTGGAAGCGGTTTTCCATGGAGTACGAACGGGTTAGTCAATGGATTGATGTCAACCGCGCGTCCCCAACTGTGATTTGAAAAGCGGCCGGGCTGTCCGGTTGTGTCACGGCAGTTGAACGCCGACGTATTGTTCGCTTCCATCGACTTTTTGTCGTTGCCCCCATACTCCTCAACCGGGCGCATGCGTTCGATCAAAAAGCCGTGTTCGAATAGCCGGTCGAAGATCGATCGGAGATCGGCGGCGACGGCCTGGTTCACGACCAGAAGACCCTGACGAGGCGTACCAGAAAAATCCCAGTAGCTGAGGGTGAGGAGCTGCAACTCGGAGATTGGCGTGGGGCACCCCTCGTGCCATGTAGTTATACGCATCTGCGCTGTTAGCGCCGGGGAAAATGGAGCGGCTTGAAACAGCGGCCGGAACGGACCTGCCGCCGATGTCCGCGCGACGATTTCGTGCGGCGGCGCGGCCGCGCCGCAAAAGGCCGCCGAAAGGAGGAGAAGGACGCGCAGGCGAGAACACATATTCCGTACAGGGACATATTACTTTCCAGCCACCTTGCCGTCTTTCCTCGTTGTCATACTTCGCTACACTCGAAACAAGCTCCCCTCCATGAAAAAAGACGGCAGCATCTTCCGGCTTTTTGGCGTGCTGGTATGCGCATTGGTAATCACCGGAATCGTCATTGCGCGACAGCAGACCCAAGCGCCTCCGGGGCAATCCCCTGTTCCTGCGAGCGCGGAGCCAGCTACCGCAGAAACAGTCGTAGTCGACGCGAACGGCCCCACTCATCCGTTCCCCCATTACTGGGAGCGCGTGTTCGGATCCGGGCGAGCAATTCTCAGCCTGCGCGAGAGCTACCGCAACGATCTGCGGCGTCTCCGGGCGCATACCGCCGCTCAATACATCCGTTTTCACAATATCCTGCATGACGAAACCGGCCTATTTGACTTGGATAACAACGGAATTCCCCTTTATAACTTCACTTACATCGATCAGATCTACGATGGCCTACTTGACGCGGGAGTGAAACCGTTTATTGAGCTCAGTTTCATGCCGGAGAAGCTGGCTCTCAATAAGATTCCGCATCCGTTTTGGTATAGGCCGCTTCCATCGCCACCGAACGATTACAACCGATGGGATGCGATGATCCTCGCGTTCACGCGTCACCTGGTCGATCGTTACGGAGTCGGCGAGGTCGCCAACTGGTATTTCGAAGTTTGGAATGAGCCGAACCTCGACTTTTGGAACGGTACTCCCGCGGAAGCAACGTACTACGAGCTTTATGACCATACGGTCAGCTCGATCAAAGCGATTAGCACTCGCTTGCGCGTGGGCGGACCCGCTACGGCGCAAGCCGCGTGGGTCGATCGCTTTCTGAATCACTGCGCAACGAAAAGAATTCCCGTAGACTTTGTGTCCACGCACGTCTATGCCAATGACAGCAGCCCCGACGTGTTTGGGACAAACGAAAACATCGCGCGGGGTGACATGGTGCCCCGGGCGGCCCGCAAAATCTTTGATCAAGTTAAGCGATCCGCGCTTCCGAATGTCGAGATTCACTGGACCGAATACAACGCCAGCTATTTGAATCAGGTCGAAGTCACCGATTCGGCGTTCATGGGTCCTTGGCTAGCCCGAACGATCGCCAACTGTGACGGTTTGGCGACAACGATGGCCTATTGGACGTTCTCCGACGTGTTCGAAGAGCGCGGTCCGGCAAAGGAACCGTTCTATGGCGGCTACGGGTTGATCGCGCCAGGCGGCATCCCGAAAGCGTCATTCAACGCGTTCGCGCTGCTCGGCCGTTTAGGTGTTGACCGGCTGGAAAACCCGGCGCCTAATGCGCTCGTGACGCGCCGCGCTGATGGGACGATCGTTCTCGCGCTCTGGAATTACGCGGAAGCGGAGGAACAAGGCGGCAATCGCGATTACGTATTGGATTTCCGCAACGTCACCGAAACCGCCAAGGCGCGCATGACGGTAGTAGACCGCGACCATGGTTCAGCGCTTCGTATTTGGCAGGAGATGGGCAGTCCCCGTTTCCCTACGCGCGAAGAACAGTCTCGTTTGCGGCGCGCCGGGGAGATTCCCGACCCGTCCGTTCTCACTTATCAACAGCATCTCCCGGTAACGCTCGCTCCGAAAAGTCTCGCTTTGATCGAAATTGCCCGTTGAGTTGACCCAGGTGAAGCTTCGGGTAATCACAGTCATTACAGTCGCGGCGGTTCTCACCGGCTGCGTCGGGCGCAACCCAAAAGCGAGCGTGCCGCCTGCGATCACGCGTTCGACACAGGCCGATCAATTGTTTCTGGATGATCTCGGGCATCGCGCGTTTCTGTATTTTTGGGAGCAGGCGGACGCAAATACCGGTCTCGTCCTCGATCGCTCACTTACTGACGGTTCAGTTCCGCCGCACACGGATCGTTACGCGGCGAGTATCGCGGCTACTGGTTTCGGTCTTTCCGCTTTGGCCATTGCGTCGGACCATCGATGGGTGAAGGAATCGGAGTTGCACACCCGCGTGGTGAACACGCTTCGCTTCTTCGCTTATCAGGCGCCTGGGAAGAATGGTTTCTTTTATCATTGGCTCGATCCGCAAACGGGCGAGCGCGTGCGAGCTTCCGAGGTTTCTTCCATCGACTCGGCGTTGCTGCTCGCTGGCATTCTGACGGTTCGCGAGCGATGGGCCAACGACCGAGAAATCGTAAATCTGTCCAACGTAATCTACCGCAAGATGGACTTTCAATGGCTACTTGACAAGCGCGGCGTTCTGTCTCACGGCTGGCGCCCCGAAATGGGAATGCTCAAGAGTAATTGGGACTCGTATAGCGAGCACATGATCCTGTACATGCTGGCGATTGGCTCACCTACCCATTCCATTCCTGCGTCCTCGTGGTTTGCCTGGGCACGGCCAAAAGTCACGTTCGGCGGCCACACGTTCATCGGAGACGGACCGCTATTCACGCAGCAATTTTCACACGCCTGGCTCGACCTGCGTGATCTGAAGGAACCGGCGCCGACAGGCATCAATTGGTATGAGAACGCAGTGACGGCAACCGAAGCGAATCGCGATTTCTGCATCGGCCTGCGATCCCGTTTCCCTGATTATGGTCCGAACTTGTGGGGTATTACGGCGTCCGATAGCGTAGGCGGGTACCGCATTTGGGGCGGTCCGTCTGCCGATAAGGAGATTGACGGCACGGTGGTTCCTTGCGCGGCCGGCGGCTCATTAATGCTCACGCCTGATATTGCGCTTAGCGCGCTGCGGCATATGCGCGCGCACTATGGCAACCGCATCTACGCACGCTATGGCTTTACGGATGCTTTTAATCCTTTAACGAATTGGGTGAATCCAGAGATCGTTGGAATCGATCAAGGCATTACTCTGTTAAGCGCGGTGAATGCGCAGGATGGCGGAGTATGGAAGTTCTTCATGCGTAACACAGAGGTCCAGCAGGCGATGACGCGCATCGGATTTCTGCCGGCTCGCTAGAGTTCGCGTGCAATTTACTACAAAACCGTGACAAATGTTCACTCTGGTCCGTCTCATTTTATGAGCAAATGAGGACAGAGGGTTCCCTGATGAATCACAGCGATCTCGTTCAAACAGCCACGGACCTGTTATCGGAAACCGCGGAACCAGAGCGATGGTTGTCAGCATACGATCATGCGCTTGCATCCCTTCCAGATGATTCGTTGATTGCGCTGGTTGATGAGTTGCAACGACACGTTTCTTTGCGCGGCCGCCGCGCTGCATAGCGCTTAATTCTGCGATTACCGACAAAGAAAAGGGCCACTGGCGTTGTCTCAGTGGCCTTTTTCTTTGAGGACTGGGAGAAGCGAGCCTTACTCGAGCGGGGCTGCTTCTCCAACTTCTTCGGTTAGGCCGCCCGCGTACTGAATGCGAGCTTCGTCTTCGTAGCCTTCCATGGGAACCATTGATGGTTCCTGAACCGGCTCTTCGACCACGTCTTCGCCGGCGATCCGGACTTGCCGGTAGTACTCCATACCGGTGCCGGCCGGAACGAGACGTCCCATGATGACGTTCTCCTTGAGACCCTTGAGGTAATCCACTTTACCGCTAATGGCGGCCTCGGTGAGAACACGCGTGGTCTCTTGGAAGCTAGCTGCCGAAATAAACGAATCGGACAGAAGCGATGCTTTCGTAATGCCGAGCAGAACGGCTTTGCCTTCCGCCGGCCGCTGACCCTGATCGATTGCGCGCTGATTCTCCGCGCGGAAGCGGAATTTATCAACCACTTCCTCGGGACGGAATTCCGTGTCGCCGATGTCCTCGA
>JAVHMZ010098392.1:0-10157 GCA_034782995.1 Amazona versicolor
CTGATGCCCCAATAGGCCATTGCGATCCCGATACTGACACCGATTCCCGTCATCGCGCCGCGATTGCCGACCAGAAAGCCGAAAGGTATCGATAACATCGCCATAATTAACGCAAATACAGGAACCGAGAACTTGCGGTGATACTGCACGCGCAGCTTTACCGTGTCGAAGCCGCTCTGTTGTAAGTCCTCTATATAGGAAGCGAGTTGCAGGTAATTCATCTGCTTATCCTGCTTCACTGCCTTGAGGAAGTAATCGGGACGCTCGGTAAGCTCCGAGAAAGTCGCTGCCTGAAAGCGTTTGACGTTCCTCTCCGATACGCCTTGTATATCGCGCGACCATCCGTTCACAAAGACCCAGGTATCGAGCGACGGCGTCCATCGCGCGCGCTCCGCCCCGATTTCGCGAGTTAGTTGGAAGGTGCTGGGGTCGATCTCATAAACATATACGCCCAACATGCTGCGCTCGGCGGTCTCGAAGTAGCGGTAATAGAAGATACGCGGGTTGCGCGAGTCCTGCCCGAAGATCCACTTATCCGGACGCATCCAGGTCTGCACGGGCTGACCTTTGATCTCCGCGCGAAGAGCGTCCTGCCGTTGATTCGCGCCGGGGATGTAGTAATGATCGAAGGCGAACAGCGCGCCGCTGAGCACCAGGCTCATTGCCAGCACGGGAACCGCGAGCCGGTGCACCGAAATTCCGCTCGCCTTAAAAGCCGTAATCTCATTCTGCTTGGTAAGTATTCCAAAGGTGACTAACACCGCGACGAGCACGCTGACCGGCAACGTCTCGTATATCAACTGTGGCGCGAGAAAAAACAAGTACGAGAATACTTTGGTTAGTGGTATCGAATTCTTGATGATGTAATTGAGTAACTCGAAGAAGTTGTAGATCTCGGTAAGCGCCACTAAGCTGGATATCAGAATGACGAAGTAAAAAAGAAAGCTGGAAAGAATATAGCCGTCGATAATCTGGAAGAACATTCCAGGGAGCGGAAACCAGTTCATGCGCGGTTTGGAAGCTTCCCGCGGCGCGGGATCGATCGCCCGTCCGGTTAAGCTCTTCAGGAATTCCGTAACCCGTGTCACGCCGTTGCGCGCAAGGAGAATCAGGTCGCGATCGCCGGCAAACTCCAGCCGCGACAAGAAGGTTGCCCCCACCACGAAGAAGAACGCGTTCGGGATCCACGAGGCCAGCTCCGGCGAGATCGCGCGCTGCCGCGCCATTCCCGCAAGCGTGATGTACGCAAGATAGTACACGAAGAACGCCAGTACGATCGACAGGATGTAACCGCTCGACTTACCACCCTTGCGCGTCGTGATGCCCAAGGGAATGCCGACCATGGCGAGCGTGAGGCAGGCGATCGGCAATGAAAGGCGGCGATGCAGCTCGATGCGCGACTCCACGCTTTCCAGAGCCTTTCGCGGCGTCTGACGCACGAACTGAGCGAGTTCCGGCGTGTCCATCCGGCTAAACGGCTTGCCAAGATTCTCCTTGGGCGGCTGCGCTTCGAGAACCTGATCGCCCGAAGGAAACATGATGTGCTTGCCGGTGACGATGTCTTTGCCAATCTCATGCACGCTGGCATTCCGCAGACTGAGTTGAATGCGGCTATGCGGGATGTCGGGCAGCGCGATCGCTTCCTTCGCAATCGTCACGCGTGGACCATCGGCCTCCATCTTGGTGCCTGTGGGGCGCTGCTCGGGGGGAGTTACATCGTCGAGAAACACATTGCGCCAAACCGCGAGATCGCCGCCCGAGCGCACATCGCCGACGTAGAGAATCGTGTTGGGAAACTGCTCGTCGAACACGCGCGCTTGCACGTCCGCGGTAAGCTGTGCGGCAATCAGCCGGTTCATCACCTTGACGTTGGCGCGATACGCAATCGGGGTGAGCCACAGCGATGCGACCGCGGCAAGTGTCGTCGCCAGAGTCGCGAATACCAGGACCGGCGGCATCACGATGCGGCTCGGAATACCGGCGGCCCGCATAGCGACGATCTCGCCGTCGCTGGCGAGGCGACCCAGTCCGATCAGGATGCCGACGAGAACGCCGAACGGAACGGTGAGCGGAAGCAGCGGCGGAAGCGCGAGCAGAAAGAGGCGCAGGATGGTCGCGGGCGACGCGGGACTGCGCACCAGCAACTCAAACAATTGCCGCCCGGGGCTTTGCACAAACACCACGAACGTGGCGAGCACCACACCCAGGAGCGCGCTGGCGATGATTTAACGGAAGACGTAGCGGGAAAGAATCCTCATGCAACCGCGGCGCTGCCCGGCAGATCACGGTTTCAAGATAGCATTGAGAATGCCGTAGAAGATCGATTCAATTTTCATCTGCTTTTTTTGGCGCTTGCGAGTGGGATAGAAGCCTCTGGCGGAAAACGTGCGCGCTTAACGCCGTAACGGCTGCTCCATCGCGCCCGGGGCATTTGGTACGCCGTGCGGGTCTTCCGCGGCTTTCAATTTCAGGAAAGTCTGCGACTCGCGCTGCGCATCTTCTTTCCGGCCCGCGCGTTTGTAGTTCTGCTCCAGGAAGTGATGTAACTCGGCATTATCGGGATTGACTTTGACGGCTTGCTCGAAGCTCACAATCGCTTTTTCGGTTTCTCCCGCTGTTTGGTAGGCCCGTCCGGCCTCGGCGTCGCACAGCCAACTATACGATTTCGGGGCGTATTTGCGGGCCTTTTCGACGTTCGCCAACGCTCCGTCCGTGTCGCCCGCGCGAGAGAGAAGGAAGGCGGTGACTAACATCGTTTCCCAATGTTTGGGATTGATCTTCAACTCGTTGTGGAATTCTTCCAAAGCTTCTTGCGGCTTAATCGATAGCAGAAACAAGCCGTGCGCGTAATGTACTCCTGGCTCGTTGGGATACTCGGCGAGTAACTTGGCGTAAGCTGCAACCGCGTCGTCGGAATGCTGACCTACCGCCGCCCATTGCGCCTCGCCGGCCATGCGGACAAGCTTTTGCTTCTCGGGAGGCAGATCGTCGAACTCTTTGGGAATCGTCAACGCTATCAAACCAGCGGTATCTTTCGCGGCTTGCGGCATATTCGGATATTTCGTCAGGGTAATTACTTGCCAAAGCGCCTGATCGAATAACTCATGTTTGATTAGAATCGTTGCCGTGACCAAGCGCGCCGCCGCTTCGAATTGAGGATCGTTGTGGAAACCGATGGTTTCTCCGTGACGAATATCTAAGTACGCCTGGTCGTCCTGCTTCAGCGCGTGCTCAGCCATACCCAGGAACGCCCATGCGGGACCGATGCTTGGGTCGAGTGCGGTTCCTTTGCGGAAAGCTTTGACCGACTCGTCATATTGCTTCGTCCGGTAGAGTGCACCGCCGAGGTAAAACCATCCTTCGGCCCAGTTATCGCGTAATGCCAACGCCTTCTTGAGATAGACAGCCGCTTGCGTGGGGTCGCTGTCAATGAACGAAACCGCTTTGCTTTGCAGTTCCTCGAAGCTTTGCGCGAAGGCGAGTCCGACAGAGAGCGCTAGTGCGGCGAGCGACAGTCTCAAATACAAGGGTAACGCAGGTATTCTGGAGGTGTCATGCGCCCCGCGGTTCTGCTCCTGCTCGTTGCTCCGGCTTTGGCGCAAGCTCCCGATCCCCAGCAACTCTTTCGCGAAGCTGTGGAGGCGCAACGCAAAGGCGACGACGATGCAGCCATCGCCAAATACCAGCAATTAGTCAAGCTCGCGCCGGATGTTATCGAAGTTCGCGGGAACCTGGGCGCGGTACTTGCCCACAAAGGCCGTTACGACGAAGCTATCGAGCAGTATCATGCGGCATTGATTCGAACTCCGAATAACCCGGGTTTGCAGTTGAATCTGGCGCTGGCTTTCTATAAGAAGGGCGACTGGGTGAACGCCATCGGCCGTCTGGAACCGCTGCATGAGGCGCATGCCGATGACGTTCGTATCTCGACATTACTCGGCGATTGTTATGCTCATCAGGGTCAAGCGCAGAAGGCAGTCGACTTATTACTTCCGCTAGAGTCCTCGCACGCCGACGACTTGTCTCTAGAGTCGATCTTAGGCATGGCGCTCGGCGCGGCGGGACATCAGCACGAAGGAGTCGAACGGCTGGAGAAGTCCGCGCAATCGGACAAGGACGCCGAGGGATATCTCGCCGCGGGCCGCATGGCGCTGAGTTCCGGCGAGTTTGAACGGGCGGCGCGAGATGCCAACTCCGCCTTGACATTGAAGCCGGACGTGGCGGGCGGATATACCCTGGAAGGTCAGGCGCTCCAATACATTTCGGACTATCCAGGTGCAATTAATGCCTTAAGTAAGGCAGTTGCTCAAGAAGCCGCCGATTATGATGCACAGGTGACTTTCGGCGCCGTACTAAGTAAGCAGCGCGAGATCGAGAAGGCGCTCCCACATCTCGAGGCCGCGTTGAAGCTGCGGCCCGATTCGACGCTTGCGCGGTATGAGATCGCTAAAATACAACGAACTCGCGGCCAGATTGATGAAGCGCTCAAGAACTACGAACTGGTAGTCAAAGACGAACCCAGGTGGTTGCAGCCGCATGTCGAGTTGGCGGCGCTCTATTACAAGCTGAACCGCCCGCAAGATGGCGAGCGCGAGCGGAAGCTGGTGGACCAACTGACCGCCGAGCAGCAGTCGAAGGGCGTCGGGAAGTAACTCCTACTGCGCCGATTCTTTGACCGCCAGTACCTGATCGGCCTTTACATCTCTAAGAGTCTGGACGATCCCGGACGGCCATCGGATCTCGACACCCTTCGCCACGGCATCGGAACCTAACCCGAAATGCACGGGTCCATCGCTCGACGACGCATAGCAATAGGAAGTCGTCATGTGATTGTATTGAATGCCGGACGCAGTGGTTACTTTGATCCGCGCTCCGATGCCATCGCGGTTACTTTTCACTCCTTGCAGCGCGATATCAAGCCAGTGATTCTGGCCGCCTGCACTAGTGTTCATCCAAATCTGCGCAGGTTTGGAAAGCGCCGTGGCGACGATGTCCACTTTGCCGTCGCCGTCCAGATCGGCGAAAGCGCAGCCGCGATTGCGCGCGGGACCCGACGCAGCGAAGCCTGCGTCTCCGCTGTACTCCTGCCACTTCCCACTCGCGCCCGCGCTGCGGAACACGGTATTTATTTGGTTGACCGGCGCGGTTGGTAGCGATCGAGACACCGCATCTCCGCGAGTGATGAAAATATCCTTCCAGCCGTCGTTGTCGAGATCGACCATAGCTGCCCCAAAACCAGCCATGGGAAGAGTTAGCTTCCTCATGCCGCTCTCCGCTGTAATCTCGCGAAAACCGGTTCCGGCCGTGTTCTTCAACAGCGGAAACGTCTGGCCGCCGAGGGCGACATAGTAGATATCCGGGTAGCCATCGTTGTCGATATCCCGGAAATCCAGTCCCATGCCGCCGATGAAGTTACCGTCCTCGGTAAGCGCCGACCCGGTTTGCAGTCCGGCTTCCTCAAACTTATCGCCGCGGTTATGAAAGAAGAAGTTGTAGTAAGTATCGTTGGCGACGAAGATATCGGGCTTTCCGTCGAGATCGTAGTCCGCGATGCCAACTCCCATTCCTTTGCCAATCGAGTTGCGAATGCCCCACGCAACCGAGACATCCTCAAACTTTCCGCCGCCCTTATTCAGGAAGAGCTGATCCGGCATGCCCTGGAATGAGAACGGCGCGCAGTATTCCGAAACGCCATCCCGATAGCAGCGCGGATCATGAGCATAGTCCCACTGCACGTAATTGAGAACGAACAAGTCGAGCAGCCCGTCATTGTTCACATCCACCCAAGCGGCGCCTACGCTCCAAATAGGTCCGTATTTCGGATCTATCGAATTCCCCAACCCGGCTCTTTCCGTGACATCGGTGAAGGTGCCATCGCCGTTGTTGTGATAAAGCGTGTTGTGATGAACGCCTGCGACGAAGAGATCGGGATGTCCGTCGTTGTCGTAGTCTCCGACGGCCGCGCCCATGTCGAAGCCGGTTCCTGCTAAATCAGCCTTGGCGGTTACATCGGTAAATAAGCCATGTCCATCGTTTCGAAATAGGCGATTGGAGTATTTCGGATTATCTTTCTTGAGGGTGGCGATGTTCGCGCCATTGGTGAAGAATATATCGGGCCGCCCGTCGCCATTGTAGTCGAACGTGGCTACGCCGCCAGTCATGGTGGCTGGCGTATGACGATCCACCGTCTCGTCGTTTTCGAGTATGCAGGGGACGGATCTCAGATGGAAATAGATGAGAGGGATATGTGGTTCAGCGAGGATAGCCAGTACGAAGAATAGCCCAAGGCTTAACCCAGAAATGCGGAGCATGCAAAAGAAAACGGGGAAGCAGCCGAAGCCACTTCCCCGCGGTGGAACAAAAGTCTTAGAACTCGTATTTGACGGCGAACTCGATCACGCGACGACCTACCGTATTGAGCGGGTAACCGTTGGTGTTCTTGTTCTGGTTGGTCTGAGTCAAATTACCATTCGAATCCGCAAACCGGAGCATAACGTCGCCGTTGCTCAGCGCTCCGAACTGCGGCAGAGGATGGTTCAAGAAGTTGAAGGCTTCAAACCGGAACTGCATCTTCTGGCGTTCGGTAACCTTGAAGTTCTTGAACAGCGAAAGATCGCTGTTGAAGTAAGCGGGACCGTGGATATCGGGCCAGATTACGCTCCCCAGGGACCCCGCGTCTGGCGGTGCAAAGCACGACGGATTGAAGTATTGTCCCGAGTGTAAGCCAGACCGAGGATCACAAATCAGCTTCGGCACAAGTCCGAACGCGTTCGTCCCCAACTGGTTCTGGGCCGTGTAACCTGTGGTCGCATTACTGCAGTTGGTTGATGTACAAGGAACATTTCCGAAGGATACGTTTAGGTTTCCTCCTGTGTTCGGCTGGATGGGGGCGCCGCTCTGTAGCTGCGTAATACCCGAAAGTTCCCAGCCGTTCACGGCGAGAGCGGCAAGCCGATTTCGCGTGACATCCGGTAAATTAATCACGTAAGCGGCATTGAAGATGTGGGTGTGATCGTAGGCCAACACGCCATAATTAGCATTCAGATTGAACGGATCCAAGTTGCTCCCGTTTCCTCCGCCGTTTGAAGTCTGTCCGTCACGTATTCCAAGCACCTTACTAAAAGTGTAGTTCGTTGTAAACGTCTGCCGACCGGTCTGCTTCTGCCAGGTAACGATGAAGCCGTTGTAGCGCTGGTAGCTTCCATGACCAATGAGCTGCATCGACGTGTAATTGTGCAGGGGATAGTAATCGTTCGTCGGGAAATTACTACCTGTGGGATCGTAGGTCTGTCCCGGAGTGCCCAGGCAGTTGGATGTGCAAGGGTCGGGCTTAAAGTAGGCGCCCAGCGGAACCTTGTTCACGTTCGACAGACCGCTAGCCAAGAGCAGGTCATGGCTTTGGTTACCGCTATATTGCACTTCCATGACGGAGTTCCACGGCAGGCGCTGCGAAATCGTGAAATTATAATTGGCTGTCCATGGAGTTTTATCGTCGCCCATGGTCATCACGCCGGAAGGTCCGGAGCCCAAGCCTTGAGCGCCGAGCGCCGGCGAGAACTGGTTAAAGGAATCCCAGCCTCGGCAGCAGCCCCACGTGGTGCCGAGGGTCTCATACCCGAGCGGAATACTGAATGATCCGCCACTGGCGTTGTTGTAAGAAAGCTGGAACCTGTATAGTCCGAAGCCTCCACGCACAACGGTTTTCCCGTTTCCGAAGAGATCGTACGCGGCGCCCACGCGGGGTAAAGGCCAAAGAGCTCTGGAGGGCATGCCGCTAATCGGAATGTTTTTGTCGATAGCGTGCCACTTGATACCCGTCCAATCGCCCGCATTCGAGCTGTTGTCGTAACTCGAGGGATCCCAAACGGCTAATCCTGGGCCGCTGCTCGGATACCAAGCACCGTAATGATCGAAGCGAATACCGAGAGTCAGAGTCAAACGGCGCGTCGTTTTCCATTGATCGTTTACAAAGAAACCGGTCTCGTGGTACTTGAAATCGGCTACCGGGGTTCCGTTTTCTTGGGAGAGTCCGGTAATGTAACCGGCCGCGAAGTTCGCTAGGGGGTTGCTGTATGCCCCGTCGGGAGCCGCATAACCCTCGAAGTTGACGGCGCCCTGTGGAGGATTCGAGAAGTCGCTACCCGTCTGCTGGTTGCGCGCGAAGTCCCAGTAGAAGCCGGTCTTTAGGGTGTGCGTGCCAATTACCTTAGTCACGTTGTCGCTGAACGATGGCGTTTGCGAGAGCTTGCCGAATGCTCCACCCTGCCATTGTTGGCCGAAGGTAGGTGCGAAGTAACCCGGAACAGTTCCTTCCCAGTTGATGATATTGGGAAGCTGCTGCTTGAAAGGATTCTGGAATAGGCCGGTCATGCTGAATCCGACTTTGGCGGGATCCGCCGCACTCGGGTTGCTAAGTGTGATCGGATTAATGAAGGTAGCGTCGGCAAAGACGAACTCATTGGTCAAAGTCGGCGAGAAGGTGTGCGTGTAATTCGCGCTGTAAACCTGCGAAACCTGGTTTGCCGGCATTTGGGACGGGAATGGCACGGCGTTGCCGGTTGACCACCAGATACTAATGGGGTTCAGATCCGTTTCATCCTGCCTATTCCAGGAGAAGAACACTTTGTCTTTCGAGCTGATGTTGTAATCGCCGCGAAGACGAAGTTCCCAGCGATTCACGGGCAGAACGGGGAGGTAAGTATAGTTCGCTCCGTTCGGGTTGGAATGCGGGTCGGTATTTGCCTTCTGCTCGGTATTCCAGTAGGCGCGTGAATTAGGATCCAGCTGGCTTGCCGGAATCATGCCGTTTTGCGTAAAGGTGTTGGTGGGCACCACCGCGTCAGCCGAGTACGGACCATTTTTGAAGTTTGGTCCCAAGCTGGCTATATAATCCGGGCTGAAGTTCCCATTCATCATCTCCTCGGTTGGGACAAAGCGCTGAAGCGCCGTCTGAGCCGGGTTCTGCCGCATGTTTTCATAAGCGGCATAGAAAAAGAGCTTGTCGTGGTTGCGGTTGAAGCGCAGTTTCGGAATGATCACCGGACCACCGAAATCGCCGCCGGGATAGTAATAAGAATCCTCCGCCGCCTTTACGCCCGAAGCGTTGTTCTGCGAGAAGTTCGAGTTAAACGTGCCGTCGCGAGCATACAGGTAAGCCTGCCCGTGGAACTGCGAACCACCGCTCTTTCCGACCGCCTGGAAGGTAACCGGCCCTTTGGCGAAATCGGCGCCGTACGCGGACGTTAACACCGTCATCTCGGCGATCTGATTCTGATTGATATTCGAGGTTTGCGTACCCTGATTACCCGGATCGAGGAGATTCGCGCCGTCTGAGGTCATGGTCATAGCGCCGTTAGGAGCCGTGCCGTTCGCGGAGAACTGGCCAATGGGACCACTGTTACTCTGCGTCGTCAAACTGTTCCACTGACTGTTCGTTAATCCGGTATTCATACCCATGCCGGGCATGATCTTAATGAGCTCGGCAGCGTCTCTACCCTGAATCGCAATCTCATTGATCATCGTGCTATTCAAGGTCGTACTGATCGCGCCGTTGTCCGTGGGCACGGGAGACTCCGCCGCGGAGATAACTTCAATCGCGGTGTTCGAAGCCGAGACCTTCAGTGACGGCGCGAGCGTCAAACTAGACCCTTGCGCAAGGGTGAGATGCGTCTCTTCCCAGCCGGTAAAGCCACCCGCTGTCACTGTTACCGAGTAATTCGCCGGCGGAACCGCAGCAAAACTGAAAAAGCCGGACCCGTTCGAGACCGATTCACGGGTCGTCTGATTCGACTCGTTCTTCAGAACGATCTTGGCGCCAGGTATCACGGCGTTACTCGAATCAGTCACGGTTCCACTCAAGGAACCTGTCGCGTTCTGGCCAAACGCCGACACGCTTAGTAGGGAGGCGGCTAAGAACAGGCACGCGAGATATATCGTCCCTCGCGCCCCCTGATTCATTCCGCATGACACGGCAGTGTTGCTCGATCTAGACATGGACCTTATCAACTCCTCGTAAAAACCCCAAAAATGTAGCGGGCGAATTCATCCGGCACGGCCAGATCCCCCTGAATCCGCTGCCTGGAGTTGTAAGAATTAGACCGCCCGCACGACTGCTAGTGCGAAGATGTTATCGTTCTCGTAATGCCGTTGTCAAGTCG
>JAVHMZ010098498.1:0-10156 GCA_034782995.1 Amazona versicolor
GGTCTCATCGTTCACCGGGCTGGTCCGCATCGTTTTACAATTCTACAAGTAACGAAGTATCCATGACACCGCGAACCGATTTACGAAGTTGGGCTGTGCTGTGGATTACTTGCGCGACAAGCATCGCGTTCGCGCAGGCGCCAGTTACTCTGCCGGCCGGCTCCGGTGAAACTCAGGGCGATGTATATGGCAGTGGCACACGCGCCGTTGTACTCGCGCATGGTGGCCGCTTCGGGAAAGAGAGTTGGAAAGCGCAGGCTGAGGAGTTGGCACGATCCGGCTTTCTGGTGTTGGCGATCCGGTTTCGCGGAGATAGGTCGAATCCGGACGGATCGCCTGGATCTATCGGCCCCGCCTCAGAGAATGCAGAGGATGTGCTGGCGGCAGTCGATTATTTGAAAAAGAGAGGGGCGAAGGAAGTCTCAGCAGTAGGAGCGAGTTTCGGTGGGGATGCCGTGGGAGACGCGAACGCAAGCTCACAAGAAGGTGCGATCGCGAGGAGCGTGTTTCTTGGTTCCGCGGGTGGGGAACGACCAGAAAAGTTAAGCGGTCGGAAGCTGTTCATTGTCGCTCGCCAGGATCGCAGTGGCTCGGGACTTCGACTGCCTGAAATTTCCGAGCACTATGAGAGGGCTTCTCAACCGAAGACTTTGGTGATCGTGGAGGGTTCGGCTCACGCGCAGTTTTTGTTTGAAACAGATCAGGGGGCGCGGGTGATGAAGGAGATTGTTAGTTTCCTTACCGCCAGGTGAAATAGTTCCTGAGGGCACCCTGTTCACAGCACGGATGTAACTTCCGGTTCGCATCGGACGCTCAGACGCGAGGAGTGTCCGCAGTATCGTTCCGCTTATCACGACAAAGAGGAATTAGGACCGGTGGCGATAACAGAAATCGCTATGCACACCGGCTTGCGTCCGGAAGACTTGTAGTCTTAGGACGGAACGTCCGGTGCTACCGTTTCCTGGGTTCGACAACACGTAGTGTCGTGTATCGAGCAATCGTGTCGAAGTCCCGGTCCCGGTGCCAAACCGGTACCCGGTTCTTGATGGCGATCGCAGCAATGATGCAGTCAATTGAGGATCTGATCGTAAAGCCTTTGCTTCTTCCATGCCGGTAAATATCACTGGCAGAAAGAAACAAATCGAGGGGGATGGGATCACTTAAAGCTGGAATCGCGAGTAACGCCTCTCGGAAATATTCGCTCTGTGTTCCCGGCTTCAGACCCTGCAACACCTCCTGGATGATCGGACCGCAGGTCGCAAATCTTAGTAGATCTTCCTCGAACCGCGGCAGGCGACATGCGCGACAGCATGTCGATTCACATGGACGTATCGACAAGGATCACTTGGGGCCGCGCTTTGGCCGATCCTCTCGCATTTCAGATAAATTCCCCTCCCAAATACCGGATTGGAAATAGCGAGGGATGCTCTGAATCTTGCGAACGCGAATTACCTCAGCGAGCGCAGTATTGACCGCCGCGGAATATGTTCGCGATGCCAGGACACGAGTCGCCTCTTGAAGCAACTGTTCGTCCAACACAAGATTTGTGCGTTTCATGTGTATAGGATATCCAATGAATAACCGGGGGTTCTTTGTAACATCGCACCATGAACAGAAACCGGCTTGAGGCTTTCAGCGACGGCGTACTCGCGATCGTGATTACCATCATGGTCTTGGAACTTAAGCGGCCGGGCGGCGCGGAGTTCTCAAATCTTCTGCCGTTAGTTCCTGTGTTACTCAGCTACGTGCTGAGTTTCATTTACGTCGGAATCTATTGGAACAACCACCACCATTTCCTGCACGCGACTAAGCGGGTAAATGGCGCCATCCTGTGGGCAAATCTTCACTTGCTCTTTTGGCTCTCGCTATTTCCATTTGCAACTGCGTGGATCGGTGAAAACGTGAAGCCGGCGCCGACCGCTGCCTATGGAGTGATCCTCTTCATGGCAGCCGTTGCATTCTATATTCTGCAGCGCACCATTATCGCTGCCAATCGAGGCTCCTCCTCGCTTCTCCAGATAGCTGTGGGACGCGATTGGAAAGGGAAACTCTCCCCGGTCTTCTATCTATTGGGAATCGTGCTTGCGTTCGTGAATCCCTGGATTTCGGTCGCGCTTTATCTATTTGTCGCGATCTTATGGCTTGTTCCGGATCGCCGCGTCGAACGAATGTTCGGAGAGCACAATCAGGAAACCGAAGCGTGACTACTCATGCCGAAGCGCTGCCAGCGGTTGAATGCGCGCCGCACGAAGCGCCGGAATCAGCCCTGCGAGAAAAGCAACCCCGGCCAGGATCAGAACGACGAGCGCCATCAATCGAGCGTCGAAGCTGGGAACTCCGAAGAGTTGCGATCGAACGGCGCGCGTGGCGCCAAATGCGCCGGCGATCCCGGCCGCAACGCCGAGCAACATCAACAGGCCGACTTCGCGAAACACCAGCTCCATCACATTGCGTCCTGTGGCTCCCAAAGCCATCCGGACGCCAATCTCAGCCGTACGCCGGCTGACCACATATGCGATCACGCCGTAGAGTCCCACTGCGGTCAGTGTGAGCGCAACCAGTCCGAATGCTGCGGAGAGCGCGGCAAGCAAACGGTCGGTGTACAGCGAGTCATCCACGCGGCTTTGCATCGTTGCGACATTAAACACAGGCAAGCTGCGGTCGAGTTGCGCGACAGTGTTTCGCGCGGCAATCATGAAGGGTTCCGTGGGAGAGTGTAAGCGAACGAGGAACGTTGCCGCGAACTGGGTGGCTTCTACCTTCGACTGGTCATAGGGCACGAAAAATGTCGGTTTGATTTCTTCCCGCATACCTAGATTCTTCATGTCGGCAACGACGCCCACGATCTCCAAATCGAGCTTGCCGCCGGCGCCTCGTTGCATACTCTTCCCTACGGCACTGCCGCTTCGCACGAAGCGCTTCGCAAATGCCTGATTCACGACCGCGATTTTAGGCGCGCCAGGACGGTCGCGCTCGGTAAACTCTCGTCCCGCGATAAGAGGTGCGCCGAGAGTTCGGAAAAACCCAGGGCTTACCGAGTTCTCATCCGAATTCATGTTTTCACCTTCACCAGCCGTGTAGCCCTCGACGGTGACATTGCTGCTCATTTCACTGTTCGAAAAGGGAGCTGTATCGGCAATAGCCACGGAAACAACGCCTGCCCGCGAAGCGAGATCCGCCGCAATCGTCCGGTACAAGGCCACGCCGCGCTCCGCCGAATACCCCGCCTTACCTGCGTCAATGGAGAACGTCAGAAGATTGTCCGTGCGAAAACCCGGATCGTGGCGCATCAGTTCGATTAAGCTGCTCGCAAACAAACCTGCGGTCCACAGCAGCAGCAGCGACAGCGCGAGCTGGCATACGACGAGAGCCTGCCGCACCCGCGGCGTAAGACGCCCACCGCCGGATGCGCTGCGATCGCCCAGCAGAATAGCCTCGTTGGTGTGCGTGGATTGCCAGGCCGGAGCGATACCCGAGATCACAGCCGTGATTGCCATCAGGAACGTGCAGAAGAAAAGCACGGGAACGCTCACCGTACCCGACAACCAGCCACCAGCTACGTCTTGAGGCAACAAGCGCAGAACGCCGGCAGTCAACAGCGGGGTCATTGCGAGACCCAGCACTGCGCCTCCCGCGGCGAGAAGCGTGCTCTCCGCAAGCAGACTCGAAATAATCTGCCCACGTCTCGCGCCAAGCGCCAAACGTACGGCAGTTTCGCGCGAGCGGTTCACACCGCGCGCGAGCAGAAGGTTCGCCAGATTCGCGCACCCGATCAACAGGAGCATCGCCACCATCGCAGCCAGGACAAGGAGCGGATCGCGCCAACGCCGCTCCAGCTCATTTAATCCGTGCGCCGCGGGCATCAACTCGATGCGCTTACTCTCGAGCCTTCGGCGGCTGCGAACGTTCGTGATTTTCAATTGCGTCATCTGATCCCGCAACGCGGCCGCAAATACCGGCTCGACCGCCACAGTCGCACTTTGCCGCGAAATGCCTGGCCGCAGTCTTCCCAGAATCGTGAACCGTGACATATCCGGTTTGTTGTACTCGACCCAGCCCGGGTCGATTGTGCCCAGAGTCGCGAGCGGAACATACACATCTGGCGAACTGCCGCTCATCACGCCGCGAAACCCTTCGGCCGTCACCCCAACCACGGTGAAAAGCCGGCGATTCACGGTCACCACCCGATTCAATACGGACGGATCTTGTCCCCATCGCTTCTTCCAAAAATCCGAACTCAGCACCACCACCGGATTGGCTGCCCCGGGCTGGTCGTCAGATGAATTCAGCAGACGCCCAAGCCGTGGCCGGACGCGGAGTACGTCAAAGAAATTGCCGCTTACCACTTCTCCGGAAATCTGCTCTGCCGAGCCGCCCGCTTCCATTTGCATGGACGCGCTGGTGCGCGCCGCTAACCCTTCAAACGCGTGGTTCCCGTCGCCTAACGCGCGGAACATGGGATAGGAGAACACCGTTTCGGAATTATCGCTTGAGTTCCGGCCGGGCATGCTCATTTCGTTCACATGAAGAATGGCTAAGCGCTCCGGATCCGGCACCGGCAGGCTGCGCAGCACGACCTGATAGAACAACGAGAAAATCACGGAGTTCGCCGCAATTCCAAGCCCGAGCGTCACCGTCGCCAATGCCAGAAATCCTGGCTGCTTCGCGAGCGTACGAGCGGAAAAGCGCAGATTCTGAGCGAAGTCTCGGAGAAAGGTCATTGACAACTCTGACGCACCCGAAGCGCGAACGTTGGGTGAAACGTCATTTGGTTTGCCCGGTCATCTCCTCCGGCCGCACCCACGCATCGAATTCGGCTTCCGTTACATGCGCCAGATCGAGCGCGGCTTCGCGGAGCCGGACGCCTTTGCGGTGTGCCGTAAGTGCAATCTGCGCGGCTTTCTCATAACCGATATGTGGATTAAGCGCGGTTACGGTCATGAGCGATTCTTCGAGATGCTCGCGAATGCGGCGCTGGTCGGGTTCGATGCCGCGCGCGCAGTGCTCATCGAACGATCGGCAAGCATCCGCCAGCAGCCCGGCTGATTCGAGCAGGTTGTCGAGCATCACCGGCTTGTACACATTCAATTGAAAATTGCCTTGCGAGCCGCCGAATGCGACAGCGGCGTCGTTGCCAAAAACCTGGACGGCAACCATGGTCAGCGCTTCGCACTGCGTGGGATTGATTTTGCCGGGCATGATGGAGGATCCGGGCTCGTTCTCCGGGATGCGCAGCTCCCCGATGCCGGCCCGCGGACCGCTCGCGTACCAGCGCACGTCATTGGCGATTTTCATCAGTGCGCCAGCCAAAGTGCGTAGCGCCGCACTCGCGTTCACCATCGCGTCGTGCGCGGAAAGCGCGGCGAATTTGTTTGGCGCGGATACGAACGGCTTCCCGGTTTCGCTCGCAATGAGAGCCGCGGCGACATCCCCAAAGCGGGGGTGCGCGTTGAGTCCGGTGCCAACCGCCGTTCCCCCAATGGCGAGTTCACAAAGCCCTTCAAGCGAGCGCCCAATGCCGGCGATCGCCTGATCGAGCTGTGCCGCCCAGGATCCGATTGCCTGCCCGAGCGTAATGGGAGTCGCATCCTGCAGGTGCGTGCGGCCAACCAGGACCACTTCATCGAACGTCTCCGCTTTTTCCTGAAATGTATCTCGCAACGCGCGGACAGCGGGAATCGTTCGATCGGCAATCTCTTCCACCGCCGCGATGTGCATCGCCGTGGGGAAGGTGTCGTTCGACGACTGACAGCGGTTCACGTCGTCGTTCGGATGGATCGGCTTTTTGGATCCGACAACTCCGCCCGCGAGTTGGATCGCGCGATTGGCGATAACCTCGTTCGCGTTCATGTTGGACTGCGTGCCCGAGCCTGTCTGAAACACGACAAGTGGGAATTCACCGTCCAGCTTGCCGTCGATTACCTCTTGGGCCGCTCGAACGATAAGATCGACTTTTTCCGGTGGTAATTCGTTTAATTCACCATTCGCCAGCGCCGCGCATTTCTTGAGAATTCCGAGTGCGCGAATCACTCGCCGGCCAAAGATAAAACGATCGACACCGATTTTGAAAAGATCAATCGAGCGCTGTGTTTGCGCACCCCAGAGATGGTCCGCAGGGACGCGCACTTCTCCGAGCGCGTCTTTGTCGATCCGGTATTCGGCCATACTTCGACGCTAGCAGATCACCATGCGTGAAGATGCAGCATTCACAGCCTAAGTTGATTCGGTTCGACGAGCACGAAAATACAGTGCAGCCGGACGACGGAACAAAAACCATGCAATCACAGCGAGGAAAAGAGCATGGGTGGCGAGACCACGGAAGGCATCAAACGCGCTCAGGATGACGTGGAATGCCATCCAGGCGATCGCCAGCCAACGTGCCCAGTTGTGACCTCGGAGCATAGATGCTCCGCCGACAATGGCAAGCAATTCCGTGATTTCCACCCACAGGTCGTCATAACCAAACGCGTGCCGCTCGAGAAAAACGCTAGCGTGATAAACAAAGCCAACCGTACCGACTGCGATAAACAGCCAAGCCAAGATGGTCACAGCAAGCGGGCGTCCGTTGGATGTGATAAGCGACGTCTGACCACCGGTATTTTCTGGCATACTCAATCCCTGATCAGGAGGCCGCCGCCCGGCACAGCTCACTCAGTTGCTCCTGCGTACCTTCGGGATCGGGCGCTTTCTCAGGGGGCAACCACTCGAGAGGCGATCCAGCGGCAATGAGCAACCGCGCAACACCGACGTGGTCGACACCTGGCTGCCGCGGATCATGACTCCATCCCTCAGATGCCCAGACCAGAGGTGTTGCGGAAAACATTCCGTCGAGCGCATCGACCGACGCACCGTGGGAAAGAAGCCCGCGGACCGCTTCGGCGCGACCCGCCATTGCTGCGCGATGTAAAGCAGTGACGCCCTCGGGATCCTTTACATTCGGATCGAAACCACAAGCGAGCATGGTCTTGAGGATTGCCGCGTCTCCACGCTCGGCCGGAACATGCATCAGGAGATGATGTTCAATCTGCAGCTCGCCGGATAGATCCGGCTCCTTCCGCAGCATTTCGTCGGCACGCGCCCGGTCACCGCGCGCGCACGCTGAAACAAAACGCTCGAGCGGGGAGAGCTCATCTTCAGCGCCACGAGCCCGCAACCAGGCGGCAATATCCACGTTTCCGTGCAGTGCGGCTACCGTGTGCGCGGTCTGGCCGTTTCTACGCCGCTGATGAATGTCAGCGCCATGCTGCACGAGCAACTCCACCATTGGAACGTCCCACCGTTCGGCCGCAATATGCAAAGGAGCATCGCCGGCCTCGATCCAGGCAAGATTCGCGTCCGCGCCGTGTTCCAACAACCAACGCACACCGGCGGATCGCTCCGGCGTGTTTGCAGCCCAACCCAGGATGTAGCGGAGCGGCGGAACACCGCCCGGAATTCCGTTCACGTTGGCGTTAAATCGATGCAGCAATTCCAGCGCAGCGAGATTACCGATTCCTGCAGTGATGTGCATCGAGACGCCGTCCGTCGGATTTGCCCCGCCCTCGAGCAACACCTCCGCAAGCGGGAGGTGATCGACTTCGCACAGCGCTCCCCAAAGGGCGGTTCGCGGAAGTTCGCGATGCCAGTTCCAGTGGTATTCGGCGTTGGGATTTGCGCCCCCCGCCAGCAACCCGCGGGCAATCGCAACAAGCCCGGCGGCACGCTCAGGCGCCCCGTGATGCAGACAAGTATGAGAAACGTACAGGAGCGGCTCCCAATTCTGAATTCCGCCCACTTGAATCGCTGCTCCCGCGTGCTTCCGCATCCGCGCCTTGACCGACTCGGAATCGCCGATCACCAGCTCGGTGAACAGATTCGCGTGCGCGATATCAGGGAACCGCGCAAGCAATCGGAGGGCTCGGGCCGCTGCCCCGCCGGTTGCGCACCGAACAAATTCGTCCGCGGCCGCGGCAAAGGAGAGTGAACGATCCTGCACGTGCTCGCGCAACTCGTTCCACGACTTAAAACCGTATTCGCGCGCGATAACGGATTGGGCGTCGTGCAGCGCGAGATGGGTGGCGTCCAACTCGGCGGCCGATAGCTTCGCCAGCGCGGGTAGCACTCCGAAGCGCGCGAGCGCCATCCGCTCCTTTCCCAAGGCGGCGTGGAGTAAAGATTTGGCTTGTTTCTTGAGCTGCTCGAGATTGGCACGCTCAGGTAACTGCTGCGGCGTCATGACGACCTCCATGCTTAAGCCTGCGGTTCGCAATCAGGCAGCACGTGGTCAATGGACGTGCGGTGTATCTATGGAAGCAGTGGGCTTAGCCCTTCGCGCGAACCTGCTGGCGCCTGGAGCGCACGATTAAGAGTAAACATGAATCTTGGACGCCTGTCAAGCCGTAGTGACCTCGTCACTGAACCTGATTTCCAGGGGCCACGGTCGCGCTCGCGGCACCACAAAGGGCCTATGCGCGCGGATCGTTTTGCATCCTATAAATCTCATGTAACATATGCCTCATGACGGCGATCGACTACGGTTATCCATGGTGGCTCAGCTACGGACATGTGCCAATTCTGATTGGCGGATTACTAATCCTGTTGATCGGTTATCGATTTCAATGGCCACGTTGGATCATCATTTTTGCTGGCGTTGTCGCTGTTTGGGCAGGTACGGCATTTCTCATCGATCGCTTTGTCATCGATGTCAATGGGCGGCCGCAGTTGCCGACTGAGCGCTTTCTCGCATCGGGAACCGGTCGCGTGCTCGATGTTGGCGCGGGAACGGGACGCTCTTCGATCATGGTTCTGCAAGCCCGACCCCAAGCGACCCTGGTTTCCTCGGATCTATTCGAGCAATCGTTCGATCAGCACTTCGGACCTGGCGGGAATCCGCAGAACCGGCTTGCTTCCAATCTGAAGGCGGCGGGCGTCGATCAGCGTGCCACCATCGCGAAGGCGGATATGCGAAAGCTGCCATTTGGTCCGGCTGAGTTTGACGCCGTTGTTAGCGCCTACGCGATGGATCACGTCAGCCGCTCAGAAAGCGATCAGGCAATCTCGGAAGCCGCTCGTGTGCTCAAGCGCAACGGGCAGTTCCTTCTGATGGTGATTACCCAGGAGCCATGGTCCCAATTTACTTTCGGGCCACTCCTTAAGCATGGAGGTGTGCGGCACTCAGACTGGTGGGCCAGTCACATCCAAAAGGCCGGCTTCGAGAAAATGGAGGACGGAACGCGTCCTTTGACTTACTACTTCCTGGCGCGGCGGATTTGAGGCTGGTGACGGATATCGCCGGGCACGGCGGCGAAAACGGTCAAGTCGTCCTCGAGGGTATCTACGTGTTTTGCCGGCTGCTTTGCAGTTCCTGAACTGCTACCGCAGTCGATGGTATGAGCTTTGGTCAGCGATCGCGAGAATCGCGGGGAGGAATTTCGGTAAGCCGCAACTCCGGCGGAATGGGAGTTACAAGCGTGCTCAGCGCCTGTCTTTTCTGACTGTAGGGCACTTTACCCTTTTCCTATTAGGCATCACTCAATCGTACGACCCCGCACCAGGCGCAATCCACAACAAGCTAACCCAATCCTGTTCGAACTGTCACGCAATTGACGAAAACCCATCCTGGGACTATTCTGAAGATGTGGGCGTCGGAGTGAGCGATTTGCCAGCGCGCCCGCGTCTTTACCGCACTCTCATTGGATGGGGCGCAGTGCAATCTGTTCAACCCGGGAAGCGAGATTAGCGGAACCAATCTGGCAGAGCAGCTTGGAAATAAGTTTCGCAATTTTATCCCCTTCGCGACAGTTTCGTGCGAGGCTAGGTTGATTGCGGGTGGAAGGAGGGGCAGACTACCTGATGCACATGGAACGAGCGGGTCGTCAAGAAAACCGTAAGGACTCTGCAGTCCGACAGATCACGGACCCCAAGGGTTGGCAGTACATGGATTGGCACATTATTAATCACAAAGATTATATCGACGGTCCGTTTGACAGCTTCGAAGCGGCGCTCGCCGAAGCTTGCGCGCTTGGCAACGAAACGCGCCCGGAGCCCCGGGTCAAGCGCCGTTCTGATCAGTTTTTCGTTTACCGCGCTCCCTACGATCGCGAAGAAAAGTGGCGGCCCGAATTTTGGATTTGCACGAAGGAAGGCGCGCTGCGACTTGGGGTTCCCGAGGGTTTGT
>JAVHMZ010098606.1:0-10156 GCA_034782995.1 Amazona versicolor
CCCGGCGCGTCCTGCCGCGCCTGTCTCCGCGCGAGACGGAGGAGCTCGCTCGGGCTTACCTGGCCCACGCGGCGGCGGAGGCGGACGGCCCGTGCGCTCTCGCCTTGATGCATGCCGCCGCGGCGCTGCACGGGACCGCGCTCGTCACCAACGACGAGGCCCGGCTGCTGCGCCGTATCGCGCTTCTGGCCCGGACGCCTTGAGGAGCAGTCTGCGATGACGGAGTTCACGGTCGCCGGTCTCCTGATCACACCGTTCGTCCGCTATGCGCTGCTGGCGGCGGTACTCCTCGTCCCCGTGCGCTTCATCCTGGTCCGCCTGCGGTCCGATCGATGGCTCTGGCATCCGCTGCTGGCGGAGGCCGCCATCTATGTCTGCCTTATCGCAATCCTCAACCTCGTCGTCGGGACCTGACCTCATGTTCGATCGCGCCCGTCGTTACATCCGTGTGCTGCTGACCGGCATCCTGCTGATCGCGGCAACCGTGGCCGTGTTCGGCCTTTGGGAGCACTATGTCGTGTCACCCTGGACCCGCGACGGCCAAGTCCGGGTCCAGGTCGCCAATATCGCGCCGCAGGTCGGCGGCCAGATCGTCGAACTCCACGTCGGCGACGACCAGACGGTGCACAAGGGCGACCTGCTCTACGTCATCGACAAGGCGGACTACCGCGTGAAGCTGGCCCTGGCGCAAGCCGACGTCGCGAGCAAGAAAGCCGACATGGATGTCAAGCAGGCCCGCAACGAGCGCCGCCAGCAGCTCACCACGATCAGCACCTCGGTCGAGGAGAAGCAGCAATATGCGGGCGAGTACGCGGTGGCCGAGGCCGCCTACCAGCAGGCGCTCGCCAATCTCGACAAGGCCAAGCTCGACCTTGATCGCACCGAGGTTCGGGCGACGGTCAACGGCTACGTCACCAACCTGCAGCTGCGTGTCGGCGATTACGCCAACACCGGCTCCCCCAACGTCTCGGTGATCGACAGCGATTCCTACTGGATCACCGGCTATTTCGAGGAGACCAAGCTCGGCAGCTTCAAGATCGGCGATCCGGTTCGAGCCGAGCTCATGGGCTATGGGCAAACGATCGATGGCCACGTCGAGAGCATCACGCGCGGCATCTCGACCGCCAACGCCAGCGTCAGCACGCAAGGGCTGCCCTCGGTCGAAGCGGTCTACACCTGGGTGCGGCTCGCACAGCGGATCCCGGTTCGGATCAAGATCGACCGCGTGCCGGATGGAATGACACTCTCCGCCGGCATGACCGCGACGGTCATCGTGATGCCGGAGGGCACTGCGCAGAGCACGGCGTGGGACGGGGTGAAGACCAGGCTCGCCGGGTGGCTGCACGGATGACGCCAGACGACTGGGCCGGCTTGGCGTGCGATACACAGTGGCAGATGGATGATAGCCCGTACCGAAGATCGCATCCATCACCCAGGGAGGGGTCACATGGGGAGCAAGGGCGCACCATCGTCGCCGATTGCAGCCGCTGCGCTGATCGGCATGCTGTCCGGGGCACCCGCCCTGGCTCAAACGGCGGGGTGTCGCGTCGCCCAGGAAGATGACCCGCCGCGCCAAGTCTTGCATTGCGCGGACGGCCTCACCTTGACGGCCGAGCAGGACACCGCCTTCCGGTTGGCAGGGGGCGCCAGGTCGGGGCGGCCCCGAGCCGTCGAACTCGACGGTCGCGGCCTGCTCATCGAGGCTCCGGCCGGATCGCTGTCCCGGGGCTTCCAGGTCCGGACACCCCACGCGATCGCGGCAGTGCGCGGAACCACCTGGGCGATGGACGTCACCACGGACAACACGGCTGTGTTCGTCGATCAGGGTGTCGTTTCGGTCCGCCGCGTCGACACGGCGCGCGGAGCCGTGACGCTCCGCGCCGGCGACGGGGTCGATGTCGGCGCCGGAGGCGGCCCGCTGCAGGTCAAGCGATGGGCTCCGGCGCGCGCCAGCGCTCTCCTGGCCCGTTTCGGCCGATGACGTCGGATCGGCGGAGCGGAACCGGTCTGCTCCTCGCGGTGCTCGGCGTGACGGTCGCCTGGAGCATGGTCCTCGTGAGGGATCAGCTGGCCGGAACAGCCCCGCTGATCGACAGGATCGACGCCGCCTTCGCCGATCTCTGGTTTCGCGCGGCAGGTCCCCGAGCGGCACCCACGGGCGTGAGCATCGTGGCGCTCGACGACGTAACCGCGGCAGCGTTCGGCTTTCCATTGCCGCGAGTGCAACTCGCCGCCTTGGTGGATCGCCTGGCCGATGCCGGAGTCGCCGGGGTGGCGCTCGACCTGCTGCTGACGGATGCCAAGGAGCCTGACGGAGACCGTCGGCTCGTCGCAGCGATGACGCGGCTGCCGGTGGTACTGGCCGCCGCAGCCCAGTTCGTTCCCAACGAGACGCGGTCGCCCCAGGCGGGCGAGGACGCCGCCGCACCGACCGCCGGCGGCCTGCTGCTGCCTGCCAAGCCGTTCGGCGCGGTCGCCGGTATCGGTCTGGTCAATCTCGGGACCGAACCCGGTGGAGCGGTGAACAGCATCCCGCTGTTGATCGAAGTCGAAGGACGGTTGCTCCCCGCGATGCCGCTGCGCCTCGTGGCGGCAGCCGACCGCGTCGCCCCCGAATTGTCGGAGCAGGGCCTGAGCATCGCCGGGCAGACGACGCTGCTCGACGCCGGCGGGGTGCTGCATCTGCGCTTCTTCGGCCCAAGAGGCACCATCCCGACGATCAGCGCAAAACGCCTGATCGACGATCCCAAGCTCGCGGAGCCGCTGCGCGGGCAAATCGTTCTCATCGGAAGCACGGTGTTCGGCAGCGGGGACACCTTTTCGACCCCATTCGATCCGACCTTGCCCGGGGTGGAGGTGCTGGCCACGGCGGCCTCGCACTTGCGCAACGGCGGCGCGCTGGTCAAGACCGTCCGGACGCGCCGGATCGAAGCCGCTGCGGCCCTGGTCCTGCCGCTCGTCGGCTTGGTTCCGGCGCTGGCCCGATCGGCTGCCTTGGGGGCCGCTGTTGCGGCGGCGGCGGTCGCGGCGTGGGTCGGCGTCGCGCTGTTGGCCTTCGAGTCGGGGCTCGCCCTATCGGTCGGGGGTCCGCTCCTGACAGTTTCGACGACGTTGCCATTCTGGATTGCAAGCCGGTTCTGGCTGGATCGCCGTCTGCGGCAACGGCTGGAGGTGCAGGCCTCCAACCTGAGCGCGTTCCACTCGCCCGCTCTGGCCCGGCATCTTCTCGAAGAGCCGGATTTCCTGCTGGATCCGGTGCAACGGATCAGCGCGGTCCTGTTCGTCGACCTGTCGGGCTTCACCGGTCTCAGCGAAACGATCGGTCCTCGTCGCACGCGCGACCTGCTGCAGGGGTTTCATACCCGCGTGGCCGAGATCGTGGGCCGCTACGACGGCATTGTGCTCGGCTTCATGGGGGACGGCGCGATGGCGGTGTTCGGCGTCGTCGAAACGCGGCAGACCGATGCGGCGCGGGCACTCGAAGCGGCCTGTCATCTCGCCGCGGAGATCACGGAGTGGATCGTCGCGCATCGCGCCGATGCTTTAAAAGGCGTGCGCGTCGGTGCGCACTACGGCCCGCTGATCCTCTCGAGACTCGGCACGGCCAGCCACCTGCATATCACCGCGATGGGCGACACGGTGAACGTGGCGAGCCGCCTTCTCGAAGCCGCCAAAGCCCAGGGCGCCGCTCTCGCGGTCAGCGCCGATTTGGTTGACGCCGCGGCGGCCAGCGATGCCGGCGCGATCGCGCGGGCCGGGCTCGGTCCGGCGCGATCTCTCACGATCCGCGGCCGCCGGGACCCCGTGAGCGCCTGCTTCCGCCAGGATGCCGGCGCCCGCGCGCCCGCGACGGCGGCCGACTACTGACGCATGTCGATGAGAAGCCGCTGCGTCGCCTCCCGAATCAGCAGCAGGATCTCGGTCGCCGTCGCCTTGTCGGCCAGCCCGAGTTCGACGGCGGCCAGCAACCCGTTCTTCACGCCGGACGCCGACAACGTCAGGCCGCCCTGGAAATCGTAGTCGATCTCGATCGGTCCGACCTCGGTGTTCATCGGCTCGCCCTCGTCGCCGAGCGCGATGCACGCCGCTCGGTGTCGTCGATCATCGTAACAAGCTGGTTAACGTCGCTCCAATAGTTCCCTGCGGATGGCAGCGAGGAGCACAGGGATGCGACTTTTGTGCAACGCAGCGAGCAGCAGCGGTCAATTGCCGCTTGCTGCAACCCGCGTTCCGCGCATTGCGCTTACCTGGGCTTGCGGACCGTGTATTCACTCGCCAGGAGCCTTGGGATGAAACGATCGTTGACCGTCGCCTTCTGCATGTTGGCGGCTATTCCCGCGCTCGGCCAGACCGATGCTCCTGCCTCGCCGACCCGCCCCAAGACCGAGGACTTCATCGGGCAGGTCGCGATGAGCGACATGTTCGAGATCCAGTCGAGTCAACTCGCCAATGAGCGCGCGGACGGAG
Source organism: Amazona versicolor (assembly GCA_034782995.1). Lineage (NCBI taxonomy): Eukaryota > Metazoa > Chordata > Aves > Psittaciformes > Psittacidae > Amazona > Amazona versicolor. Next base: position 4,468 of record JAVHMZ010098606.1, read on the forward strand.
GCACCAAGGCCTTTGCGTCGCAGATGATCGCGGATCATCAGAAGACGACAGAGGAACTGCAAAAGATGCTCGCCAGCAACGCCGTAGCGGGGACGGTCCCCACGGCGATGAGCAGCGCCCAGCAAGCCATGCTGGACAAGCTGAAGGGCTTGAACGGCGCGGACTTCGCCAAGCAGTACCGGAGCGATCAGGTGAAAGCGCACCAGGACGCAATCGCCATGTTCACCGCTTATGCCAACAATGGGGATCATGCGGGCATGCGGGAGTGGGCGATCAAAACCCTCCCCGCGCTGGAGCAGCATCTGGCGATGGCGCAAGATCTCGGATCGTAACCGCCTCGTGCGCGAACCGCTTACCCGAGCCAGCCCCTGAACTCGATTCAGACCGAGGCAAAGATCCACATCAGGATGCCGCAAGCTCCACCGGAAGCCCAACCGATCAGGATCGGCATCACAGTGTTCTCGACGACGTCCGGCGCGTGACGCGCCGGGCGGTCGCCGCGCGTCGGCATGTGAGCGGCGACCTTTTGCGACGGGCTCAAATGCGCTGCATCGTGATCGTGACGGATTGGACGTCGCCGGCGGCGGGGCGGATGGACACGGATTGTCGCCTGCCTTGAGTCGATACCGAGAGTTGCGCCGAGAAGCCGAGCGCGTCCACCGAGGTCTCGATGCGGCCGCCCGCCACCCGACCCGAGACATCGCCGGAGACGCCGTGCACCGCTTCGCTGAACGTGCCCGTGAGGCCCCCGTCGGGCGTCGCCTGGACGTGGCTCTGCACATCGAACTGGTAGCTGTCGCTGGCACAGCGGAGACTTTGGTTGAGGGTATCGGGCAAGCCCGGCAAGGAGTAGACGGCTCGACAGCGGATCCGCTCGCGGCTGCCGTCGCTCATCGCGATGGTGCCGTCGCCTGTCCAGGATCCAGCGATGCCGGAAAAGGGCCCCTGATCGACATCACGCGCCTGCGCTGCCGTCCCGAACGACACAAGCCCGATCAGCACCGCCGATGACGCAGCACAGCCAACAACAGTTTTGATGAATGCAAACATGGTAAATCCCCCTACCGTCGAAGCGTCCTCGCGCTCCGTCGATCAGCAGGATGGCTTTACTTTGTAGCCAGGTGACGTCGCCGAGACGATGCTATGTTTCAGTTACCATTACAGTCAGGCGTATTGGCGTCCCCGGGTTGCAGCATGGTCTGGTCGACCCCGGGATGGTTTCCGGGCAAGCGCTTGACGAACTCGTCGAGCCGCTCGCCGGATCGGGTGATGAGGCCGTCCGGCCCGAGGAGCGTGACGACCTCTTCCGGCAGGCGTTCCAGGTCCGCGGAATGGCGGCTCTCGATGAGCCTCACCGCATGGCCGATCGCAGCGTCCTGCGTTGCGGCCGCGAAACCGTACGGATCATGCGTGCCGACCGCCAGGGTGTAATCCGCCATGATGTCCGCTCCGTCGCCCTCGCCCCAACCTGCAACGACGTCGGGCGGCCGAAAAGTTGCATCGGACTCCGGCCTTTTCACCGCCACCTCAGGGTTCCGCGGTGCGCTCACGCGCTGGCGGGGCTATCATGAGCAGTCGTGCGTCCGGAACAGCAAGGCATGATTGCGTCTCCCCGGCTCGTCCCATTCGATATCGGCGCGGCGCTCGGCGCCGAGGCATCCACACGATCGCAGCCCGCGCTGGCGCGGGTAGCCGGCCGGTTCGCCCGCTGCTTCGCGGTGATCTCGCCGTTCGCGCCGGGGCTCAGCTGCATCGGAGCCGAGATCGAGCTCGACGGGGATGCCGCCGCGATCGAAGGCGCAACCCGGATCAGCGCGACCGGGACCGGGACCACGCTGTCGCGGGCCCTGTTGTCCTGTCTCGGCGAAGCGGCCGACTTGGTGTCCCAATACGAACGACCGGGCGACATCGCGGCGCGAGGCGCCGTCGGCATAGACGGCTCCCCCATGCTTGATGGCTGGATCGCGGCTGCTCTCGGTGAGAACGCGGAGCGCCCGATCGACTGGGTGGCGGGCGTTGACGCCCAAAGCGGCGGGCCCTCGCTGCTGCCGGCAGACCTTTGCCTGAGGCGGCCATCGACCCGACGCTGCGTCGAGCCGGTGGGGCCACTCTCGGCAGGCGTTGCGGCGGGACGGACGTTCGAGGCGGCAGCGCTGCGCGCGGTGCTCGAGCTCTGCGAGCGACATGCCCTCGCATCGTGGTGGCTCGGCGGCCGGCCGGCGCGGCGATTTCCGGACGACCATCCTGCGGCCCTGTCCGGACGAGCGACAATCGATCGGCTCCGCACTGCCGCGAGCGGTCGGGTGTCGCGATTGCTCGAGCTCGGCGATGATCTCGGGGTTCCGGTTGTGGCCGCGGTTTCTCTCGATGGAGATGGCCGAGGTCTCGCCTGTGGAGCCGCGGCCCGGCTCGATCCCGCCGAAGCGGCGGAAGCGGCCGTTCTCGAGCTCTGCCAAATGGAAATGGCGGCGCCCTTGGCCCGTGCCAAGCTCGCGCAAGGCGGCGCAGCCGCCCTCAACTCGTCCGATCGGCGTCACGTGCGGCGCGAGGCCTGGCTGGCCGACGGCTGCGCCTTACTCGCTCCCGATCGGATGACGGATCTGCCCTCCGCACGCGCTGCGGTTGATCCTTGGACGGATCTGCTCGGCCGGCTCGCCGCCCGTGACATCGCGGTTCATGTCGTGGACCTGACACGGCCGGATGTCGGAGTGCCTGTGGTGCGCGCATTGGCGCCACGGCTGACGCCCTACGGGATGGCGCGCCAGACCGATCGGCTCCAGGTCATGGAAGAGCGAGCCGATGGTGCCCCGGCCTCCGCCGACATCCCACTTTTTTGAGCCCGCGTGAGGTCCCCGTTCAGGCTAAGTTCTAACCAGTATTCCCTCAGATTGTACCAGTCATCCGGCTTCAGAGAGGCTGCGCCATTCAGAAATTATCGAGCAGTGTTGATGCGTTCGGCTCGAAAGTCTTTCGTAACGGACAACGTGCAGGGTGTCCTGGGTTGCCTCAAGTCCCAATTTCCCGTCGCGGTAAGGCATCGTCGAGCAAACATGCATTCCGATACGCGGTCCAGAGCGGTTCTGAGCGCCGAAATTCTGCGCCGGCTGTTCGATTCGAGCCGCGACTGGATCAAAGTCCTCGACCTCGACGGGACACTGCTGATCACCAACATCGGTAGTCCTACGACACCGACTTGCATCAAAACAGCCGAGTGCTCGAACTGGGCCGAGCTTTGGCTGGCGGAGGATCGCGACGGGGCACGACGGGCGATCGATACGGCGCGCCGCGGCGGCATCGGACGTTTCCGGGGATGCACAGAGCGCACTGCGGCCCCGACTTGGTGGGACAGCGTCGTGACGCCGATCCTTGGCCCCGAGGGGAAGCCCGACACCCTCCTCGTCGTGTCACGGGACGTGACCGACACGCAGGAGCTGACCGCGGCGCTTCAGGTGGCCAATCGGCGGACCGACGCGCTGATCTGGGCCACGTCGGAGATCGTGTGGTGGGCCAGCGCCAACCAGACGACCGGCGGCGGCCGTGGCTGGACAGAGTTCACGGGCCAAGACACGGAGACCGCTGCCGGCGACGGCTGGCTTGCCTCGGTCCATCCGAACGATCGAGCGCGGGCAACCCAAGTCTGCACCGAGGCAATGGCGAGCAGCACCGCCTATCTCAACGAGTATCGGCTGTTCCATCGCGCGAGTGGCGCATGGCGCTGGGTAATCGATCGAGCCATGCCGCTGATCGTAGCCGACGGCGGCGTGCTCGAATGGGTCGGCATCATCTCCGATGTCCACGACCGAAAGATCGCCGAACACGCATTGCGCACCAGCGAGGAGCGCCTGCGTCTCGCGGTCGACGCGAGCGGCGTCGGCACGTGGGACGTCGACCTCGTCGACGGCACCCGCATCTGGTCGGATCAGATCAGGCTCATGCTCGGGATCGGGCCGGACGCGGAGGCAAGCGAGGACCTGCTAATCGAGCGCGTTCACCCCGCCGACCGTGACAGGGTCCGGCAGGCTAACCGGGCCTGGGGCACCGCCGGCGAGACCGCGACGGAAGTCATCTTCCGCATCGTGCGCCAGGACACCCATGAGATCCGCTGGATCGCGTCCTCCGGTCGGGCGTGTCTCGACGCCGCCGGGCGGCCGGTGCGCCGTGTCTGGACCTGGCAGGACATCACGGACCACAAGCACGCCGAGGACAAGATCTGGACGGCCGCCAATCTCGATCCATTGACCTCGCTAGCGAACCGCAGCCTGTTCCACGCCAGGTTGGAACAGGCTGTTCGAGACGCTACAGGCGCGGGCGGCGGGGTCGCGCTGCTGGTCATCGATCTCGATCAATTCAAGGAGATCAACGACACGCTTGGCCACGACGCCGGCGACGCCGTGCTGAAAATGATGGCCGACAGGATTACCGCCTGCGTGGGCGAACGGGGGGACGTAGCCCGGCTCGGCGGTGACGAATTTGCCGTGCTGCTGCCTGGACTGAGGACGCAGGCCGACGTCTCTCCTCTGGCGCAGGCCATCATCGACCAAGTGGCGGCTCCGATGCACCACGGCGGAGTGGTCCTCAATTGCACGGTCAGCATCGGCTCGTCGAGTTTTCCGGCGGACGACGGCAGCCGCACGGAACTGCTCAAGAACGCCGATATGGCACTTTACGCCGCCAAAGCGGCCGGCCGGAACCGTTACGCCGCCTACCAGTCCGCCTTGCGCACGGCCGTAGAGCGCCGTGTCACGGTGCTGCGATCGGCCCGGGCAGCCCTCGAACGCGATGCGATCGTGCCGTTCTATCAGCCGAAGGTTTCGCTTCTCACCAATGCGACCGTCGGCTTCGAAGCGCTCCTTAGATGGAGCGACGCCGGACGGATACAGGGCCCTGCAGCCATTCAGGAGGCTTTCGCCGACCCGGAACTCGCGATCCAGATCGGCGAGCGTATGCTGGCCAAGGTGCTCGAGGACGTTCGCACATGGCAGACGGCAGGCCTCCGGTTCGGAAGCGTTGCGCTGAACGTATCGGAGGCGGAGTTCGCCAACGTAGATGTGGCGGAGCGCACCCTGACGGCGCTCCGGGCGGCCAACCTGGCGCCCGACGTGATCGAGATCGAGGTGGTCGAATCAGTGTTGTTCGACGACAGGTCGGACCGGGCGATCGACATGCTCAGGCGCCTCGAACGTGAAGGCGTCGCCCTTTCGCTCGATGATTTCGGCACCGGCTTCGCGTCTTTGACCCATCTTCAAAGATTCCCGGTCAAATGGCTGAAGCTCGACCGTTCGTTCATGAAGGACTTGCCCAACCGGAGCGCCTCGGCCGCGATCGTGCGCTCGGTCGTCGGACTGGCTCACGATCTCGGCATGCAGGTCGTAGCCGAGGGTGTGGAGACGCGACTCCAACAGCGCGCCTTGGCCCGGATGCAATGCGACGTCGTGCAGGGCTACCTGGTGGCCAAGCCGATGCCGGCCTCGCGGGTGGCGTACTTCCTCGAGACATGGAGCGGTTTCGCCGGAACCCGGACCGCCCCTCGGGCGCAAGTCGCGGCGTCGCGCTGACCTCGACTCAACGGGCCTGGCTTGCGCACCCCACCAGCTCGATCCGGTGCTCGTCGCCGACGTGGAAGCGGCAGGTTTGAGCTCCAGAGACGGTGAAGCTCTCCTGATCGGGCGCCAGGACCACTTTGTACCGC
>JAVHMZ010098823.1:0-10146 GCA_034782995.1 Amazona versicolor
TTACTTACCGTGGAGTTTTTCCTCACGCAGGAAGGTCGTCTATTAGTAAACGAACTCGCGCCCCGCGCGCACAACTCCGGTCATCTCACGATCGATGCCAGTACCACCAGCCAATTCGAACAGCAGGTGCGGGCCATTTGCGGGCTGCCTTTGGGCGCGGTGAACCCGCTCTGCTCTGCGGTTATGGTCAATTTATTGGGAGATTTGTGGGAGGACAGTCAAGCGCCTTCCTGGACTGACGTATTCCGCCACCCCCGCGCGAAACTGCATTTGTACGGTAAAACCGAAGGTCGTCCCAGGCGAAAAATGGGGCATTTTTGCGTAGTTGGAGATTCTGTGGATGCAACGCTTCGCGAAGCGTTAGAAATTAGATCGCTAATGTATGCGAGTGAATAAAATCTTGCGGATCAGACTCCTCAGCGTGGTCGCAGCCTTCTTCGTGCTCGGCTGCCATCAAGCCGAGTCTTCTTCGGAATTTCAACTTAAGGTGGTCAAGCTTCGACTCGGGAGTGTTCCTCTCCAAGTAGAAGTTGCGGATACTCCGGCTACGCAAGAAGTGGGTTTGATGTTTCGCGATGCTCTACCGGAGAATCGTGGCATGCTGTTTGTTTTCGATCGGGCAAAACAGGCCAACTTTTGGATGAAAAACACCAAAATTGCTCTTTCGATCGCCTATGTTGATAGCAAGCAGGTAATCCGAGAAATTTATAACATGAAGCCTTTGGACACGAACACGACTCCCAGCCGTTCAGGAGATATCCGTTATGCGATCGAAGTTAATACCGGTTGGTTCGATCGACACCAGGTCAAGGCCGGCCTGCCTGTGAGCGGGATACCGCGCTGAAAAATTCGATCGACCGTTCTCTGCGATGGTAAACAAAGAACAAACCATAGATCTGCTTGAGACGTTGGCCCGACTACTGGAATTGAAAGGTGAGAACCCCTTTAAAATCCGGGCCTATCTCTCCGGGGCGCGCGCTTTAGAGACATTTTCAGGCAACTTCAATCAGCTCGTTGAACAGGGGAAATTAACGGATTTAGATGGCATCGGAGATGCCATCGCGAAGAAAATCACGGAATATGTTACCACCGGAAAGCTTGCTTATTACGATGAGTTACGAACAAATTTTCCTGACTCGATCTTCGAACTTTTCGAATTGCAGGGCTTAGGCGGAAAAAAAATCAAGCTTCTCTGGGAGCAGCTTCGGGTGCAAAGCATCGTGGAACTGGCTGCTGCCTGTCGCGACGGTCGTGTGGCGGAGCTCGCCGGATTCGGTGCGAAGACAGCCGTGAATTTGCTCAAAGCCATAGAGCAACGGGCACGTCATTCCGGCCGTTTCTTGATCTCTGAGGCGCTGCGTAGCGCGCAATTGATCGTTTATCATTTTGAAAACCACCCAGATGTGCTGCAAATCAGCCCGGCCGGTAGTCTCCGCCGATCCAAAGAAACGATCGGAGACTTGGACATCCTTGTGGCCACCAACGCTCCCGTAGCGGCGGCCGAGCACTTTCTGAAATTGCCCGAGCTCGAATCGGTGCTGGCTAAAGGAGCGACCAAAACGAGCATAATGCTGAAGAACGGGATGCAAGCCGACCTTCGGGTAGTCACCAACGGTGAGTTTCCGTTCGCGCTGGCCTATTTCACTGGGAGCAAAGAACACAACGTAGCTCTTCGTGGACGCGCTTTGCAGCACGGCTGGACGCTAAATGAATATCGCCTGGCGGAAGATCCTCAATCGAAAAGGACGGCTGATTCCATTCCCGCGATTCAGAGTGAAGCGGATCTCTATAGGTCGTTGGGCCTTGATTACATCCCACCCGAATTGCGCGAGGGCGCTCAGGAAATCGCTGCGGCTGAGACTGGCCGGATCCCGCGACTGATCGAATTGATGAACCTGCGTGGTGCTTTCCATAATCATACCAGCGCCACCGATGGCCGTAACACTCTGGAGGAAATGACTGGCGGCGCCAGAGAGCTTGGGTTGCAGTACCTCGGCATCGCCGATCACAGTAAGAGTTCTTTCCAGGCGCATGGTCTTAGTGAAGAACAACTCCTGGCGCAAATTGATCAGATCCGCGCCTTGAACCAAGCTGGTGATGACGAATTCCAAATTTTTGCCGGCGTGGAATGCGACATTCTCAAAGATGGCTCGCTGGATTTCGCTGACGAAGTTCTGGCGCGGCTCGATTATGTGGTTGCGAGCGTGCACGCCGTTTTTACACTTTCTGAGCTGGAGATGACCAAACGGATCATACGAGCGATCGAGAATCCATATGTGACCATGTTGGGCCACTGTACCGGTCGGATGCTGTTGAGCCGTGAGCCGTACGCGGTAGATGTTTCAGCCGTGATCAGAGCGGCTGCGGCAACCAAGACCGTAGTCGAACTCAACGCGAACCCGCACCGGTTGGATCTGGACTGGCGGTATTGGAAGGAGGCAAAGGAACTCGGCGTGCTTTGCTCCATCAATCCAGACGCTCATTCTGTTCAGGGCTTGCAGGATCTTCGATTCGGAGTTCAAGCGGCCCGCAAAGGATGGTTGACCAAAGAGGATGTATTGAACACGCTACCGCTCAGCCAAGTCAGGCTGGCTTTGCAGAGAAAAATCAAGCGCGACCTTTGATTGCCTGCCCGGGCCAGCTTTCACGTTCTGTAGACTAGCTCCCTGTGAATATCTATACCTTATCCAATTCCCGGGGGCTCATTGCACGGGTGACTGATTACGGTGCAATTCTGATGAGCTTGGAATTCCCCGACCGAGAGGGTCAACTTGACAACGTTGTGCTCGGTTTCGAAACTGTGGACGCTTATCGGAGCACCGAATACCTGCAAAATTGTCCTTATTTTGGAGCGACACCGGGCCGGTACGCTAACCGGATTAAAGCCGGCCGCTTTCACCTGGATGGGAAGGATTACCAACTTGCGGTAAACGATCGTGGAAATTCTCTGCACGGCGGTTTGAGAGGCTTCGATAAGGTTCAATGGGAGGTCCAACCCGAATCAGTAACCAGCGATCGGAGGATCAGATTAGTTTACGTAAGCCCGGATGGAGAGGAAGGTTATCCGGGCGAGCTTCGTGCGGAAGTGATTTACGCGGTCAACGAAGAAAATGAACTCGAGATCGAGTGGAAGGCTACTACTAACCGGCCGACGGTAGTCAATTTGACCAATCACGCCTATTTCAACCTATCCGGGAAATTTGGTACCAGTATTCTTGAGCATGAATTGAAACTGAACGCGAGAGAGTTCGTGTCGGTCGACGAAGCCGGCATTCCCCTGGGAAATCTCGTGCCGGTGGAGGGTACCCCCTTCGATTTCTGCCGCGCACAGCGCATCGGCGAAGCGATTGATGCGGATGACGAGCAGATCACGAATGGCCAGAGATACGATCACAATTTCGTGCTGGATCGCGCCGCGGAAGGGCTGCAACCGGCCGCGGAACTTTACCATCCGGCGAGCGGCCGAACTATTATGATCCGGACAACCCAGCCCGGCATCCAATTCTACTCGGGCAACATGTTAGACGGTCGCTTTCATAGTAAGCACGGCGACTCGTATAAATGGCGCACCGCCCTATGCTTGGAAACTCAGCATTATCCCGACTCTCCCAATCAACCCTCGTTTCCCTCGACTCTATTGCGCCCGGGCGAGTATTACCACCATTCTAGCGTCTACCGTTTTAGCGTTCGTTGATCATACCGCCGCAGGATTGGTCGATGGCTTCGGTGTTCGTCAGGCGGCGTTTGTCTGAGCTTTTCAATGAGCGGCCGAACGAGATCATTAACACTGCTAAGATGATGGCTGTCGCCCCGCCCGCTGTGCGCCCGTCGAGCGGCTCCTGCGCGAACCAGGCACCCAACGCTAGAGCCACCACGGGATTAACGAATGCGTACGTCCCGACGATTGCTGGCGGGTAGACCTGGAGCAGGTAGACGTAAGCACTAAAGCCAAGTATCGCTCCAAAAGTGACTAGATAGAACCAAGCGCACAATGATGCCAGCGAAGGAATCGCGTAGTGGTGGTACTCTCCGAAAAGGATGCTCGCGAGGCACTGAAACAGACCTCCGGTAAACATCTGCATGCCGACCGCAAGTACAGAGGAGGCAGGCTTGGAAGCCCGTCGGGTATAGAGCGAACCAGCAGCCCAGACGATGGAGGCGGTTAATACAATCCAGACGCCGATATGCCAGTTTGAACTGTTCATGCTCGCCATGCTCGAGGATGAAGAAAGCACTCCGACGCCACCAAAGCCGAGAATCAGTCCCGTCGTCACGGAGACGCTTGGCCGCGGACCCAGCGCGGTACACCAGGCTAACAGAGTGAGAAACAGAGGTACCGTCGCTACGATCAATGCCGCGGCGCCGGACGGGATATATCGCTCTGCCACGGTCACTCCGCCGTTTCCTACCAGAACTAGACTAGCCCCGATGATCGAAGCATCCCGCCATTGTCGCCAAGTCGGATACCCGGTTTTACGCACAGCGCAGTAGGTCAACAGAATGAGACCGGCGACCAAGAAGCGCGTGCCGGCCATGGTCAAAGGAGGAATCGTTTGGATCGCGATGCGAATGCCCAGATAGGTCGAGCCCCAAACCAGGTACACGGTAAACAGGGCCAATACGCCTTTGGTGATCATCCGGGGCCCGCTCACGCGATAGCCCTTATTTCCCAGTCACCTGATTCTTGCACCTTTTATCGTACGTTTGACCTAACTGCCGTGCGACCCGATTCTTGCGTCGAAAACGATCTGTGCGCCGCCACCAGTTGTTAATCCGGGAGTGTCAGACACTTTGAAACTCGCATCTCTGTCAAAAGGTCAACTCCTGATAGCAAGCTACTGCACTCATTTCTTAAAACCAGAGATGCGGCACATCTACCGGCAGATCAAGGGAGTCAAGGGCTTTGAAATGTTTGTGATTGCCAAGGAGCGACTTAACACAGAGCAGTTTCCGCATTCTGACGTAGAAGTTCTCGAGTCGGTTCCGCTGAGCCCCCTTCGGCGAGCTTTTGCTAAGTACGTTCGACGGGCACCCGCTTTAATTTACCGGGGTGAATACGAGGGTTTGCGGCGAATCTTGCTCCGGAGAAATCCTGGGTTAATCCACGTTTATTTTGGCAATACCGCGGTACATCTCCTGCCTTTCCTCCGGATCTGGGATCGCCCGAGCGTCGTCTCTTTCCACGGTATGGACGTTCAATCCAGACCATGGGAGAAAGGCTATAGCCGGCGGCTTCAGGAGACGCTGAATGTGGCAACCTTGGTTTTGGTCCGGAGCGAATCGCTCAAGCTAAGTCTCCAGAAACTGGGCTGTGATCCGCAAAAGATTCGTTTGAATCGTACCGGCATACCGATCGACGAATTTCCCTACTGCGAACGGGTGCTGCCGGAGGCGGGCGAGTGGATCGTTACGCAGGCTTGCCGGCTGATCCCGAAAAAAGGCCTGGTTACCTCACTGAAGGCTTTTCAAAGATTTCTGAGTCACTATCCGAGAGCTCAATTTTTCATCGCCGGAGAAGGGCCGCTGCGAGATACTCTCCGGGAGCAAATCACCGCGCTCGGACTTGGGCACTCGGTGGTGCTCACGGGCTTCTTGGCTCAACCCGAGCTCAACCGATTGTTTCGACGGTCTCATCTCTTTCTCCATCCCAGCGAGCTGACCGCCGATTTAAACCAGGAAGGGGTTCCCAATTCGATGCTGGAGGCGATGGCGACTGGTCTCCCGGTGATCGCGACTCGTCATGGTGGCATACCGGAAGCAGTGCACGAAGGCGTTGTTGGATTCCTACTCGACGAGCGGGACGACAAAGCGATCTGCGAGGCAATGCTTAGGGTAACCCAATCGCCTGAGCTTTGGCGTTATTTGAGCCAGGGAGCCCGCGCGGTAGCCTCATCCGAATTCGATCGGGAGGCGCAGAGTAAGGTCCTGGAAAATATTTACTTTGAATCGATCGATCTCTGGCCACGCGCGAAAATGAGGTGATATCGGAAGGCTGGTGCGCGCTGCATTAAGTCTAGAGAAACCGGTGCCACGACCTTGGCAGTGATTGAGCAGAACGGCGTCACTTCGAGGATAGATTCTTAGCGCCGGCAATCGTCAGGAAAGTAATACTCGTCGGAGCAAACTGAACCAGGCCTGCCGAGGTCGGTATTCCGTCCAAACTCGGCAACTCGTCGTCGGGGTGGAGCTTGAGTTCCTGTCCGTTCAATTCGACTTCTTTGCCCTCCAGTTTCGGTGAAGTCAGCGTATAACCCATCGCCGGTAACGTGAGGTCAAGCCCGGTGGACTTTGTTCGACTATTGTTGATCACCAACAATGCCACGCCACCTGCATGACCGCGCAAGCTGTGTGCGTAAACGTGAAGCCCTTCCCGCATGGGAACGCCAGAATCCAACACGGTTGTGCCCATCAGTTTGCGCCAGACGAAGGCGCCCCAAAAATTCGGTTTCGGTGCAAGTGTCTTGTCATCAAGCAAGCCGTAGTCGCTGGCAACGAGGGTATTGTGTATGACAACCTGCACATCCTGCTTCGCCAACCGGCCGAGCTGGTCAAGGTAACGGAAGGTGTCGAGAAAAGTAGCTCCCCATGGGTTGCCACCACAGGCGGCATCGGCTGTCTCGGTCAGCCAAAAAGGCTTTCCCGGCTCGAACTCGTCCCGAAGTTTTCTGTAAAAGGCGAGCGTCTCATCCGTGCGCCGGAGCCAATCCTCGGACAGCGCATCGTCTGCGGTAGTCTGACCGCCCATCGCGGCGCATCGCAATGAACTCGCCCCGTAATGGTGATAGGAGAAGGCGTCCACCTGGGCTGGCTTCGATGCCGTCAGCAAGTCGCGCGTGGCCAAAACATGGTTCATGCCGTAGGCCACGCCCCAATCGCCGGTTGTCTCTCCGACCGAGCCGGGGCCGAGGATCAGCATGTTGGGTCGAGCCAGCTTGGCGAACGCGCGAAAGGCTTTGAAGTCTTGCCCGTAGGCCCTAGCGTCGTAGCCTGCCGGCGCTCCACCCATCACCGCAAATGAAGGCTCGTTCATGAACTCGGCCGCCGCAATTTGGCCGCCCAAAGACTGCGTGTAATCAAGAAAACGCTCAGCTTGGTCAGTGTTCCAGGTGCCGTCTGCGTTCCGTGTGCCGGTCGACGTGGCGAATGAGGTAACGATTTCTGCATCAACCGCTCTGGAAAAATCGATTACCCCCTTCCACTGGGCCCGCTTCAGTACACCTTTGAAGCCTGATTTCGGCGTTTGCGGAGCGTTATCATCCTCGGGAAAGTAGCTGGCATTCGCCCAGGTCCCACTCACGCGCACGTAAGCCGGGCCGAGGGCTGCTGCGAGTTTCCGCAGCCGGCGATTCGTCAGATCGATTGGCGGCCGGTACTGATACAAGGCTGGATTCATCCCCGCCGGTGTGTCACCGGTATCTGATGCAGCGGCAGCCGACGACTGATCCTTCAGCGCGGCCTCCAACTCCGGACCGTAGGGCTTCCAGAACTTTCCACCGGTCACCTCCAGCATTTCGACGTTGTAAGATTGGTAACGCTCGCCGATTTCACCGACACGCGTGAGCTTTGCCGGATCAAGGGAGACAAGCGCTTCGGACGGCGAACTTATCCCCAGCATGGGCATTTCGGCCCACGTAAGCATCGAGGCAATGAACATGATGTTGTTTTTCATCTCAGTGCTCCATTCATTTGCAACGCGCGTTTTTTGCTGGACCGCGCCTTGCAGCATCAATCTCGTCGCTTTCGGGCTAGCTAGCGACTTCGTGTACCAGCTTCTTTCGGTGATACGTTTTCAGTACAGCGGCCTTCGCTATTGAATCCGCTACTCCGGCCGTTGATGGCCGATCGAGCTCTCACACGCTCAACTCGACGCGCGCTTGCTCAACTCCCGCCGTGGACGCTGAGTGAGTCTCTCACATTTCGCGCGCCCACTCGGGTCGCTGGCGCAAGTGATAAAGCATTTCTCCTGCTTTCGGCACCAGCAGTACCCCTTCGCTCTCGCGATTTGCAAATTCGGCGGGATTGATCGTTGCGGGATCGCGATAACCCAGGTTGATTTCCCGGCAGATCTCTTCAGGAATGCCGGTCGCGAGCGTCACCTGGATCCGACAGTGTTCAATTCCGTTGTCAAAAGATCCAATGCCGCGAACATGCGTGGAATGCGCCAGTACTCCCCAGGAAATGTCTTTATACTGGTCCCATTGCTTCAGAAAATAATCCCGGCAATGATAACCGATTTGCCTGATTAAGGAGCCATGCGTTAGCGAAATCTCATTGATGTGAGGCGCGTAAATGATGAGTTCCCCTCCATCCGCTACCACCGGCTCTAGCTTGTACATGCATTTGCCGCCCACCCAGAGTTCATCGTACATGATCGGCGCACATGAGAGCACCGTATGGAACGGATGGTCTTTGTAAGTGACGTGGAGTGTGCGCGACAAATTGCTGGCTTCGTCCCAAGCATTTTCCGGTGAGCCTACAAAAAGGCCGGCCAACTTACCTTGTCCTACCACCATGCAGAAGCAGAGCTTGGGCACTGCGACCATTGATCCAGCTCGATCCACGACGGCGCGCACCGGGGTGTAGCGGTTGCCAATGATCATAGGATTTGTGACTACCGCCCCCAACCAGTGGAAAAAGTTGAGCACCTCGGGTCCGCTCACGCCCGGGAACAGGTACTTGTTGCCCCCAGAAAATCCCACCACCTCATGGGGAAACACCGGACCGACGATAATGAGTTGATCGTACTCAAACAGCCGCCGGTTCACGTTGACGGGAACGTCCATCGAGAAGAGGCCGCCGCTGAGAGTTTTAATCTCTGCTGCGGAAAGGGTGCCGATGAGTTGGAGAGCCGCGGGATGATCCCACTCGTGGTTGAACAAGCGGACCGTTTGGTATTTGGAGCGGCGTTCCTCCATGGTGATCTCGAGACGATGGCAAATCGCCTCTTCACTCATCGGTTGATGGGTGCCCAGCGCGATCATGACGTCAAAGGCCGTCGTAACCTCGCCGATCTGGGCGAAAAGGCCTTTGAACAGCATTCCTAGCGGGCACGTCCGAGTCGCGTCCGGCACAATCAAGAGCACTTTTCTGCCGTGGAAATTTGAGGTGGGACAAGCTTCGTCGATCACTTCGAGCACTTGCTCACCGGAAAGGTAAGAACCAGGAGGGCACGTCCGCGAAATCGTTTGCGAGGACATAGGCGTCTTTTTTTTTGAATGAATCAGGCCGAACTCAGAGTTGCGCCAGTCCTGCAGCAGGTCAAGTGGTAAGACCGAACGTCGTCAACGGTATCGCAACCGCGTCGATCGTGACGATTTACTTGGCCGTGATTCCACCTGTCATTTGGCCGGTACAAACCTGTCCTCGCCGGTAGGAAAACGATTTGGGCCGTCGCGCCAATCGACTTTTTTGCGACGGTCCAAATTCCGAACCCAACGATTGTGCGATTTTCGCAGGTGGTCGCGCATCGCCCTTCTTGCTTGTTCGGGATCGCGCGCCGCCAAGGCTGACACGATCTTGCGGTGCTCGGCCAAAACGGCGGTCCAGGTCTTCGCGCTGTCGAAATCGCTCGCGAATTGCCGACCCATCGGGGTGTCTCGTTGGTTGAACAATTCGGTTACTGTCCGCAGCAGCACTTTGTTCGCGAGCTTCTCGGCGATGTACTGGTGAAACTGACAGTCGGCTTCGACGCGACTCGCCTCATTCGATGGATCACCAGTGATCGCCACAAGATTCTTTTCCAGCGCTGCGATGTCCTTCGACTTAATCAGGGGGGCAGCTTCTGCCGCGATCTCTCCCTCAATGAGTATCCGCGCCCGCAAATGCTCCAATGGTCCCTCTTCACCAAAACCGCTTCGAGCCGCGCCCTGCCGTGTCCTCACGATTATTCCTGAGCCGGGGCGCACATCAACGTAGCCTTCTACCTCTAAGGCTATTAAAGCTTCCCTTAGGGTTGGACGTGAAACGCCGAATCGCTTGGCCAGTTCGCGTTCGGCGGGAAGACTATCGCCGGGCACAAATTCACCGGCTGCGATCAGCGACCGGACTTGATCGGCAATCTGCAGAAAGAGTCTGCGTGGCTCGACGGGCTGAATCGGCATAATAGATACCTGTACTTTACGCCCAGTAAAGGACAAGGTCTGACCA